>VWZO01008152.1:1494151-1517035 GCA_013396975.1 Bucco capensis | reverse complement strand
TTTTTTTTTCCCCTCCCCCAGTGAAACTTTGTCCTTCGCTGCTCGCGCCAAACTGTATCCCCGGTGCTTCACACCCGGGCGCGGAAACGAAACACCCCTAAACCTTTCTGTTGGCGGCGTCTCTCCGACTCCCTCGGGAGAAAGGGCTCCGTCCCCACTCAGCGCTCCGGGGATGAAGGAGCAGGTATTTTTCGTTGTGTCTTCTCTTCGAGTAATGCGATGGCGTTTTACTTTCGGCCCGAATTTCTGATTCCACCTTCCACAATGTCACATTTTCAGCACCTGCTGTCTTATTTCCATCTCTGTGAGGGGAACGCGGATTTAGTGGAGGGGAGCTTCCCGAAAAGGATTATTTTTACAGCCCCCCTCAGCCGCCGCCCTCCGCTCAGGGCCGCCTCAGCGCGGCGGGCCCCATCGACCTCCTTGAGGCGAGCGCGACGGCGACCGAGGGGGGAATAGGTTCCTAGATGGCCTCTGCAGTACCGTTAGGCTTCAGAAATGCCCCTTCCCGTAGGGACTACAGGATAGGGGTGCCGGGGGCCCTCGTCCTGGGAAGAAAATGGCACCGAGGGGGTTGAGATGAAGAGGGGCCTGCCGGCACTTCCCCTGCAACCCTCCACCTCATGAAATTGGGGTTTGCTACCATCGGTGCTATTTTATTAGTATTGTTTATTTTGTCACTTTTTGCTCCACATGTTTTGGTATGTACAACCCCAATTCCCTAGTCCTTTGAGGTATCTGTAGTTCACCCTGCCCCTTCCAAAATCTCCGTAGCCTTGTTCATAATAATGTGAGTATGGTTAATATAAATATTAATCCTTATTGGAAGGATTTTGGTGCTTGCTGGATATCACAAATATGTAATCCAGGGAAGAATAGCATTAGGCTGAAAGTGCGGAGTGCAAAATATGATTTGAATAAAATGATAGGGTGGTATCTAATATTTTCTTTAGGGAGTACTATACTCGGAGCTGTCACAACCGATTGTATAAATAGACGAGACTGAGGGATGCGATCCTAATCATATTGATGAAACATTAATCTGAAAGACTGAGTGTAGCCAGAAGGGACTCACTAGGAATACAATTAAATCCTAATCTGGAGAGGAGGAATCCTCTGCAGGCTTTCCTCTGACCTGTCATGCTCTCTTCCATTTTCATTCTGGAGTCAAATAAAATTCAGAAGAGGAAATAAAGGAGAGATGGAGTGCTGGGTGATTTGTCTGTCTGGAGGACTACAGTAACAGGAGTGCTGAGTGGGAAGGAAATAAATCTGCAGTCTCAGCCCTTACAGATAAAAACTAAAGGCCTAACTTTACTCATAGGTGTAACAACCTGACTTGCAGAGGGTTTCCACCTGTAAGTGGTGTTGAACAGGTACAGGAGGTATGTGTATCTGGAGGATGAGCCCCTTCTCCCACCCACACTTGAACCATCAGCTCAGTCCTAGCCTTGTGAGTAAAATTTAGTCTCCTGTCTGTTGCATGGAGTTTCCATCTGCAGCAGGGAATTGATTTCTTTTTGGTAATATTTATTAGCAAAGAGGATATTTTCCAACTCCCCACCACCTGTTTCCTGTGTGGTTCTCACTGCCTTGGTCTCAGATAGGCTTTCATCATTAGTGTAGTGCGTTGGGTGACGTGGCATCTTGCAGTTTATCTTCCCTGCATATGTTATAGGTCCTCTCCAATCATGAAATAACTAGGTTAGATACTGCTGTAAGGGCACCAACCTGGTCTGACCATTGTACCTCGAAAGATGGCCAGAGCAGATGGATGGGACAAGGCTTCAGTTCTGCTTCCTGTAACAGTACTAAAATGAGACTAACTGCTTTTCATCGCTTCTTGGTTTGGGGGGAAGGCATTAAACAGGTGCATTTTCCTAATCCATGCCACTTTTTGGCATATGCCACTAAAATGAATTTGAGCTGTAAAAAGCTGAATTCACATGATGATGTTGAAAGCTTGAAAAGCAGCCTGTCTTCTTCATCGTGCCATTGTTTAAAGTCAGGCTTCCTTTGAGTGTCTAAGACCTGCACCTGATCTGAAGTTTTCAGAGCTTTTTCAAAGTAGCCAGTCTTTTTATCAGCAAGATCATGGAAAAGAGCAAGGTGAGTTCCTTCTGCCTGGAGTGTTCTCCATGGTAAGAAAGGCACCAAAGACAATGTTGAGTTCTCTTTTAGCCAGATGTGATGTCTGTAAACAAGGGAAGGATGCATGGGGTGGGAAGTCAGTTAAACAAATCTGTACCAGGAGCTCCATATAGGTCCATATTCTATTCTGCTGAAGTATGATATTTGCAGTTTTATGGTATACAGAGGGACTTTTCTAGTTCAAGTAGGCACTACTAAAGTGGTTTTAATATAAAGAGGTATCATTCTGCACTGGTGTCTTTTTATTGTAACTCCTTTGCAGGATCATTTCAAAGGAAAGATTAGATGAGTTTTTAATTTGAGGTGGAAGCATCTTTGATACAGAAGAAAAACTATGGCAAAATCTGTGACATTTGAATGGTTTTGATTTTACTCACGGAACGAGTAATGTTCCTAAAGTTTGTGCCAGTAATAATCTGAATAGTAGATAAATCTGCTGTGAAGCTCCATTTCAAATGTGCAGTATAGTTCTCTACTTGATCTGCTTAAATTATATGTACATAATAAACCTCTGGAAATGCCTGTTGTCAGGATGGGCCAGCGAGTAAAGGTAGTAATTGGAAATGAAGAATTGGGTTATTATTCAGTCAGAACAGTTCTCTAATTCAGTTCACCGTGCAGCAGCAGAAATGCTTGTGCTGACGCTGAGCAGAAAGAAGAAACAGCAGAATATAAGAATGAAGAACTTACATATTCCTGGCTGCTTTCATCAGTTTAAGCAACAGTACTTGTACAGTACACAAGACATGACCAAACAAAGAAGTAGTATTTGAGTTGAAAAACAAACTCCACAACAACTGATGGGATTGCCCTGAACTGTGAGGTGATGACTGATTTCTTCTAGACTGGGTTGTGGGTGTTCCTGATAAGTGGCTACAGTAGATGGCCTGTGTCTCTCCCTGCTCTGTGTTGTATTGAGTCTCTGTAGGGAAGCATGGAGGATACAAGATGAGAGGCAATGCCCTTATGGTGTTTTCTTAACCTGGGACAGGGACTAAAGATTAAAAAGAAAAAAAGAAAACACACCTCTTTTGTTGTTGATGGGGTGTTCTTCAAACCAGGAATCCCAGGGAGAGCTAAAGCATCATCAAACAAGGCAAACTGTGTTCTCCACCCTATCCACTTCAATCAGATTTGATCTGAATCATTCTCCACCCTGATATTAATACTGTTGTGCTGAGAAGTGCTAATGGCTGCCCATTATGTTTAAAAGTCACTGAAGTATAGAGTGAAAACACTATATAAGGTCTTCAAGATTGGGCATAACCACACCTAAAAAAAATTCTGCTGGAGACTAATTGGATTAACTCTGTCTTTTGTCTAACATCTAAACCTTTCAGTATCCTCTATTAAAACAGCTACAGAGGTTAATAGCTAAAGCAAAGCATCTCAAGTCTTAGGGTGTGTCATTACTGAAGAGGAAGAGTGAAGCAGTGGGAGAGGAGCTGAGCTGATTTAAGAAAGTGAAAGATTCTTAACCCTCCTTAGTCTTTCCTTTCTATGCTTGGCTTGTAGGTTCATTTCTTGCCTTCTATCAGTTGTGGGGCTCATCAGACTCCTCTGTGAGTTGATTCATTTTACACACTTGGCAGAAAACACATCCAGGAGAAAAGGACAATTGCATTCCGCTGGGTTCAGCAGTTGAATTGGCTCAGTTAAGACCCAAGGAGAGTCAGAGGCAGTGCAAAGGAGAAGGCAGGATTACATGGCCAGGACTGGTGAAGAAAGGAGTTGCAAGTAATCCCCCAAGGAACTGCAGGAAGAGAGGGCAGGATTTGGCTTTGAGGTAACCTTATGTTAACTTAATTTGTAAAACTGTGAATTGTAACATTTCAGCTTTATCATTCAAAGAGGCAAAACTCTGGTCCTTCAGATGAAATGGTGTTTCCCCAGGCTGTTTGGATAAATGCTTCATTACTGGCATTCTGTTCCCTCTGGGTTTCCAGAGCCAAGGTCCCTGGGAAAGAATTTCAAAGTCACTCATTATGTGATTGCTTTAGGAAATGTGGAGTGATCAGGTAGGATGAGGTGACTGAGAACATAAAAATGCATATATCACTTGGCATGTGTGATCTTTCTTGTGCAGGCTAGTCACCTTGCCTTATAGTCATGATCGCCCAAATTTAACTCTCAATGAATGACATGCCTCTCAGGATAGGTTTTCTAGGGCTAATTTGGGAGCCAGGAGATCTGCATTGAGTTAACACTTTTTGGCTCGAGCTCTGGAAGACTATTTATTTGGGTAAAGTAACCTTGTTCAAGGAATCCACAGGAATGAGTTATGATTATGTCATTTGCTTAGGGAAGTGGGGAGTTGGGTATATTTCATTGATAGTAAGCTACATGAAGAAAAGACCTACTTTGATGTGTCTCCTTTTCCTCCAAAGAACATTCAAGGTCAAATACGAGAATCTGTTCCTGCTTCTTAAGGGGGCAAAATCAGCAATGCCAGACAAAAACCTGATGTCATACTCCTTGCTCTCCTAGCCTGACTTTTCCCAAGGGCTTGTATCTATCCATTGCAGCAATCCTGCCACTGTGATTCTGTAATCCCTGTGAGATGCCACCAAGCAATCTATTTTCTATAATTGTTTTCAGATTCCACATACTTTCTTTAGGTTCCTCTGGGATTTAGAGTGCTGCTTGTTGGAGCTGCCGCCTTCTCATTCCTTTACCTCCCTGAGTGCCCAGCCCTCTTTCCGCAGTATGTTCTTTGTTCTCATCTCTTTAATCAAGTAAATGGTAGTACATTTAGTCTCTCATTGCACTAATTATGTTGTAGTATAGATACTACAGAAATTATTCCAGCAGCCCTGGAGTGTGTTACTCTTTGAGCCTTCAGGGAGGTCTGTCTGAGGTGCTGAGCCTTAGCACTGCACCACTTCGAGTTCCTGTGCTGAGATGCTTGCTTTCTGGAGGCAGTGGTAGATGGAATTGGTCCTCACATTGCTTGGCAGTAGAGTCTTGCATGGATGCCTTCTGACCTGGGGTGCTGGTATTCCCAAGGATGCTTTTGCAGTCACGGCTGACTGGTGTGGGGACCTAGTCCTGTCTGCTCAGCAGCAGCCTACACAAGGATGCAGGCTTAATCAGCAGGTTTGATGTTGATGGGACACTTCAGTAGCAGAAAAAGGAAGGCCTGACTCTGATGGATGTACAAGGGAAAGATAAGACTTGGAGGGCTGGATCAGCATTGAAGGGCATACCAGGCACACATTATTTTGTATTGGGAGCGGGAAGGTACTGAGTAAAGGTCTGAGCTGACCGAGCTAGGTGAATTGCAGAGCAGTGTGAAGATGTGATACCCATCAAACAAAACCTGCTGAAAGATCAAAAGGACATCCCTATGAGGAAGCTCTTCCCAGTGTGGAGGAAGGTTTCAGGTCAAAGCCTTGAGGGATAAACCTGACTTTTGTAAGCATGTAGCCTCCATTTCCAGCTTCAATGCAACAACTCTGACAGCATTTATAGACCTGTTTTCTGGCCTTGTGACTCTAGCATTTCTGATTGCAAATGGAACACTTAAAACACACCTCATTTGATATAGTACTGGTTATGGACCATCCAGCATACTCCTAAACATGCAAAGGGTGTGTAGGTACATGAAGCATAATGACCTAGCATACAATCTTTCAGATGCCATCTGGAAAAGATAACTAAAGGAGTGTGGGTAGGAGAAAAATACAGGTTCTCTGTATTGGAGATACAAGTAGGAAAACTTTTCTTGTTGGAGCAGGATACTGATCGGAATCAGAGACTTTCCAAAGCCAGAGTGCTTCTGACTAGGTAAGAGAGACGCTGTCAAAAAGGCACAAATATGACAACCTGCACCCTGAGTAGCCCTTACTTATAAGGAATTTCACGGAATGTTCTTTGCTCATGTGTCCCTATTGAAGTTAATGAGTGGAATACATTCAATTTGACCCTAGGTTAGTAACATAGAATTATGGCTCTTTAAAATGATCTGAACAGAGAGGTATGGTCCAGTGCTGCACTGGATTTGAGAGTTTCTTGGTTTGAGGGGATTTGGGATTTTTGTTTTGGCAGAGTTTTCTTAGCTTAGGTGTGGAGTTAGTAAGGGAAAGAGCAACATGATTATTTTCCTTAAAAATCTCATAAGAAAAAAATGAACCTAGAAAAGGGGAAGAAGTATTTGCTCCTTTAGGTGTTATCTAAGATGCTGTCTTATTCCTCTAAGAAATAGAGCTTTCATGTGTTATATTACATAGTAGCCCCCCAAAAAGATGCCTGTCTTTTGCCTGGGGTGAGCAACTCCTGAGATTTCTGAAGTCAGGCTAGTACATTAACACCTTAGATTTAGGTAGTGCATGGCTACAAGCAAATGTCTTTGGATGACAGAAGCAAATCAGACACTGCTTTTGTATGTCACAAGGGATTATTCTATTTTAGTGCTATGCCCCTTGGCTTTACAAATGCACCTGTAGTGCTCCTGTGGTTAGTGCAAAGAATCTTGGTAGAATTAATTTACTATGGTTGTTTTATCTTTGTAAATAGTAAATGTTAGTGCTGGCTATACACAAACAGCTTTGCAAACCCTACAGGTATTGTTTGCAGCAGTTCACAGATAGGGAAGGCTTCTGTTCTTTAATGCTAGCACTGAGTACAGCAATGTACTTTTCCATTCACAAAAGGCAATTTTTGTGGAAGCAGGAGGAGTTTATGGCTGTGTCTGTGCATAAAGAAGATGGGAGATAAATTCTAGGAAATCTAAAGGTGGATTACCAGATAGAGATTTCAGCTGTGTCTTTGCAAATCTGAAAAAATATCATCTGATTTCATGTAACCTGCTGTATTATTTTTTATTAGAATAAATGACTCTGAGAGCTCATGGTGGTTATGTGGCTCTGTCATCATAAAGTAGCAAGCTATTTTGGGAACAGAGATACTGGTCTATCAAATACTGTGACAAATAATTGTCACTTTGAACCTTTTGAAGAGATGGGGGGAGCTCAAGCTTGTAATATCAGGAAGGTTTTAATTTTACCAATATCCTCTATTTCCACTTTATTAGCTACAGAGAGGAATTTAAAAACATCCCCCCCCATTTTGACAGTTTTGTGATTGAGGGCTTTTTTGGTTGGTTTGGTTTGGGTTTTTTCTTTCTTGATATGGCATAACTTGATAATAGATGAAGTGTGCTGGTACACTTACTATACTTTTTGTAGCCCAAGATGTGCTTCACCACAAAAACAGAAGACAAAAATGTAAAGTGAAGAAAAAAGAATGCTGAAGAGAGTGGCTGTGACTTGTAAAGAGACTATGTGGCTTTCTAATCATCTTGCTATTACAGAAGAAAAGCAAGGTCAGCGTATTAGTTTATTAGGTGTTCTGAGACCTGGCAAATATTGATCAAATTCAGCTGCTGAATTTGTAAGTTCTTAACTGCATTTTTAGTTTGAGTCTTCTAGGAGAAGATTGCATTAAATAGCCTTTCCTAAGCCATGTAGTTGTGGTTGTTTTTTTCAGTATTGTAGGGGTTGGAAAAAGTGGGGCAGAGAGAAAAATGGAGATACAAGAATGGTGTTAAGAGCAGGAAAATACTTGGAAGTTTTGTGCTTCAGATGTGTTAGCATTTAGATGAAGGTGGTAGAGAGGTAGGCTGAAGGCCTAGCTTAGTTTGTCACATCATCTCTCAGGATCAGTGTAGTATGGGTTCCTCTGTGTCAGGGTGGACCATAGGAACACAGTGGTTATATGGCATTAGGCCAAAAGTCTGTCTTGTCCTATGTTGTCTCTAGAGCAGCTGATAGTAGAGTACCAGTAAGATACGTTACACAGTGATAGTTCTCTTGAAATCTTCCAGCCATCAGCTTTAAGGATTTCCTGAACTGTTTTTAAGCTCTCAGGCTTAACACTTCCGTGATGGGTTTAAGTGAACCTCATTCTCCATAGGAACCCCTTAAATTCTGCAATCAGGTGTTACAATGGTTTGGTTGCAGATTTCCCTACTGGAAATCTCAGCCCATGGTGTTGAGGTTTATTCTCCAAGTGCAAGTGGAATTTGCTTTTTAACCTTCATGTCCACCCAGTCCTTGAGTCAAATCAGAACATAAATGTAATTGCATGTAACAGACTTCTCTTACTTTGTTTTTAAAGCTGCAAACTTGGGGTTTTGATCTAGGGTGTAAGTATTTCACCCTTTTGCTATTTGTAATTTATTATTATAAATGTGATTGAAAATACAAAGTGGGGAGCCTAAAGATATGTAACTCTGACACTTGTCTTGTGCTAGTGGTAGCCTGATATTTTGGGGTTATATTGTGCTTGTTACTCGTATGTGAATTAGTGGGAATTGCGAATGCTCTGATGCTGAAGACGGGTCATTTATTTGGAAGCATAAACATGCATGAAGATTTACAAGAGCGCAGACATGCTAGTAAGTTTTTAATACCTTTCATCTCAAACTGTCATGAGCTTTCTTCCAGTTGTCCTGTGAATATCTAGGAGGTTTCTGTTTGCCAGTATGATCTAAATATTCACATTATTACAAGCGCAGAAGGTGTTTCCTTTCAGCAGCATGAAAAACATCAAACGCAACCAACCAACAACCCCCACCAAAACAAACAAACAAAACCACACAAGAAGCCCCCCAATACTCACACACACTCACCCGCCCGAAAAACCTCCCAAACCTCAAACTTGCAATAGTTTCCCTGACTTTAATTCCCTGGGGGTGCAGGTAAACTGTCAAATGTTATTCGAGAGTCGTTCACAGCCTATTTGTGGAGATGAGCAGCTTGCTGGGCTGAGGCACTTTGCTCTGATGTGTGTGGCTACAGTGCCCTCTTGTGCGGGCGAGCGCTGGTAAACAGCAGTGATGTCTCTCCAAACACTTGGCTGCCAGAGAAAGAAGTGAACAGAAGACAAATACTCTTTCTTCTATGGCCTTATGCAGGGGTGTTTTGGTCACCAGCGATTTGTTTGGTTCTGTGATATGATGCAAATACAAGGACAGCCTTTGGACTTTTACAGCTTAAAATATGCTTGATATTCTGGTAGTATTTTGGCATTAGCTTGGAACACTTACTGCATCAGTTGTGGTGATGCCCACAGGACCTGTTATGTCTCTCCACATTCCAAGGCAGGACCCTTTAGTGCTGTGGAGCTTTAATTGTGTTGGAAAAATAAGTAACCAAGCCTGATTATTCTTTTTCAGGAATAAAGACAGAAGTTTTCCTCCTCTCTCCATGCCAAACTTGTCACCTGCACCTCATCTGCTTCTGAAATTAGAGGGACTAAATTAAGATTTTTTTTTTAATTGGAAAAAAGAAGAAAACTTCAAGGGAAGAAAAAGCACAATGGTCAGAACTCAGTGAGCAGGACAGACTTAGGAGGGTTTTGTCATACTATAATTTGAAAACGCCAAAGTAAAAATCTGCTGTGACCACAACATTTCAAGATATGCTCTAAGCCAAGAAAAATATCTGTCCATGCAAATAAGTTTTACCATGAAATAGAAAATTCAGAGTATACGTCCCATTCATTTGATCCAAAGCCTTTTGATCATTCTAAAATTAGCACTACCCTTTTGAGGGCATGATTCATGGCAAAACAGCAGGGAGTGTGACAACTAAGCAAAACAATTGTTGTTCTATTACACTAAGACTTAAAAAGGGTGTAAGCAAGAATATGATAACATTATAACAAGAAAAATTCAAACCGAGTTCCTCCATACAGATCATTGGACTATAATAGCCTAGAAAAAGAAGGACCTGACACAGGTTTTTCCAAATGTTGGGTACTTTAACTTCAGTTGAAGTCCACAGGTAGAGGAAGCATGCAGTATCTCTGCAGTCAGTGAAAAAGCAGATGGTTTGATTTGGGTGTTTGGTTTTGGTTTTTTACCATGCTTTTCTCTGAATAGCATATAGATTCAGAAACCCACTTTCATCTAGTTTTAAACATTCTATTCTAAACATTTGCTCTTTATGTAATAAACTGAGAGAATTCCACCCCAGCTTTCTTTGACTGAGTCCACAGAGGAGAGGCTGAAAAGAGAAAGAGAAAAAACAAGGGGAGAGCTGGTAAGGTGAAATGCAAATTGAACTGAACTGCACACAAAGGAGGAGAGAAACGGGGAAGGAGGGAAAGGATGGTAGATGGACTAGAAAATAGAGGCAATCTGCCAGAGGACCTGTGTAAAATTAACTGGGAGCAGAATTTAGTTATTAAAATCCTGTCATCCTGCACCTGTATTCTGTCCTATTGGTGCGTCCAATGTCATTCTCCAGTCTGTTCTTACTGCTTGTTATTGGTCTTTACTGGGCACTAGGCTTGCACCTGTAAATAGCATCACCAGCTCTTAAGCTAGGGCAGTGTTAGATTCAGCTGGAGTTGTGGAAATATTACGTCTTCCCACTTACTGAAGTAGATAGTTCTTATAAGTTAGGGCCCTGTGGCAGAAAGGAAGTGAGTGTACCATAAAGCTAGTTCATTCTCTGCTTTGCTGTGGTTTAATAAAGACAAAGTTTGTTTACTAGCTAAATACAAGACATTAACCTAGTTAATAATTACCTTTATCATAAATTTGCCTTAGGCTAGTCTTTTTTCATCCAGAGATCCTAACAATTAAATGGCAGTCCTGCTCAGCAACATGAAAATGCAAAAATATATTTATGATGCTCTATACTTACTGGATTGTATTTCTTTCACCTTAAGTACATTGATTATATAAATACAAGGTACTGGCAAAGCCTCTGCCTGCTGAAGGTTGTCCTGAAGACAAGGCTTACTTTTTTGTGCACTGCAAGGGTGTAAGGCATGACCTGAGCTCTGATTCTCCTGGAATAGTGCTTAGACTGCAATTCCTTCCTACAGAGTGCATCACTAGGAGGACTAGGAGGTTTAACTCTGCAATAAATACCTTTTTTTTTCTTTTTTTTTCATATGAATGAGAAGCTTCCACTTATTTCAAGACGCAGTGTTTCTTCCAAGCATCTGATTGTAAACTTACAAGGATTTTTCAGAGCTTTCATCACAGGATCATTAGTGCTTACATGGTCACATTGATTCTGAGATGCTGTTGAAATCAGAGCACAGCTGAGTGCAGCAGCTGAAAGCCTTTGCTTTTCACAGAAGCAAAGAGATCAGCCAGGTTGCCCATTTTGCTCTTCATGATGGACACCAGCTCCAGCTGGAATGGGAAGGAGCTCAGCAGGATCCAGGAACTCCTGTCTCACACAGGAGGAAAACCACAGAGAATCTGTTGCTCCTGACAAGGCACTCTGTACTTTTACCTAGCTACCAGGAATACTGTGGACTAAGCTGTCATTCTGAGCACCTTGCAGCTCTGTGATAATGTAGCTCATTGAGCAGTCAGCTCCAGAGGAACCAAGCCCTAGCAGGGAAGGAGTGGACACATTTGCCTAAGAAGGCGGCTCATACCAGCTGCTGTAAAAGCATGGCTGAAAAACGACACAGCTGCAGGTACTGCCTGGAGTGGAGAGCTATTAGTCCCCAGGAAGTTGTGGAGTCTGAATGTACACACCCTGTGACACTATAACGGTGGCTGAAAAGCATGTTTGATCGATCGCCTTAGATCCATTGATGTGTCAATTCCCACCTACCCCATTGGAGTACCATATCAGGGGATCTCATTTACAGGTAAGTCATGTCCAAACATGACTGAACACAGTTTTGCAGAGACATGCAATGATTGTGGATACAGTCTTTCAAGTACCCAGTGTTTGTGCAGGAGCACCTGGGTACAACTATTCACTGGCATAAAATCCACAAAAAAGGAAGAGGCTATAATATAAGTGGGTCTGGAGTTTATCTGTTGGCACAAATATTTTTCAAGCTTATGCTGTTGATGGCTTCTATTAGCAACATGCCCAGGTTGGACAAGCTGCAATACCCAGGGGTAATAAACCAGAGGATTTAAGAACAAGCCACAATTTAGCTCTAAGCTGAGAGTGGGTGGCTGCTGGAAGTAGTAGGTCTTTTCTTTTACAATAAGTGTATGGTTCCTACAAGCATATGTTTACAAAATGTTCAACATGTAAATTTGCTTGATTTCAATGAATCAGGGAGCAAACACTGGGGTCTCATTTATTTGGACAAGGTGGTCCTTTGTTTGCAAGGAGACTGAGCTTTAACAAGATTATACTATTTAGGTGAGAAAGGATGGTTTCATATCAGGCTGAGGAGCCTTAAGGGTCTATTTAATATGCATTGATCTTTGTGTATGCAAATACAGGATACATACTGGAGCTGTTGAGACTGGTTTTGGGGTTTCGTGAAGGCAAAAAATAACTGAGAATAGGCAGAAGTGAGATGAAACAGCGATGGTAGATATGACTTTCACAGTCTAAAGAGGGTGAAAATATTAAAGGAAGATGAATATTCCCAGAGGTATGGTGCACATGTGCAACTAGTGGGGAATTTCATGAGGAAAGGG
Organism: Bucco capensis; assembly: GCA_013396975.1. Lineage (NCBI taxonomy): Eukaryota > Metazoa > Chordata > Aves > Piciformes > Bucconidae > Bucco > Bucco capensis. Next base: position 1,504,464 of record VWZO01008152.1, on the reverse strand, counting down.
AGAAATAGATACTCTTAATCAGGTCAGTGCTTCCTGCAGACTCTTCCCTGCACAAGCATTTGCCTTCTTGCATAGACTTAGGTCAGTGCATCTTTGTAGTGTTTTGTTGGTAGCTGAGGTGTTTAGACATTGCTCTGTAGCACTGAATAAAATGGATTACTTGGAGTTTCAAACTGTAGTTCATTGTCATTCAAAGAAAGTGAACATATAATGTAAAGAAGTGCTGTTTGTGTACAAAACATATCAAAGCAATCCCTTTCAAATTATTTGGATCCTTTTTTTTGTATTTACCTTTTTCTCGTACTTCCAGCAGAGGGCAGGATTGTGTCACAAAACCCTATTTGCTCATTTTGTGAGACTCCACTGTGACGCTTGCCAGCCATATTAATCCTAGCCAGGAAAAAACTAGGCAAATCTAAACTGATTCAGTGGTAATTTGCCTTGATTTTTTTTTTTTGAACAACAACAAAACCCTAGGTGGAGTCCTGTTGATAACCTGGAAGCTTCCTAAAAATCTAGCCACCAAAATACATTCCTCATGTGTTCTAGAATTGTTATGAAATTGCCATCGGTTCATTTCTCCCAGTGCATTTCTTCTCTTTTTCTATCATATTGGAATATCTAAGATGTTTTCAGCATCAGCTTCGTGTGAAGACAAACACAAATGCTGCACTGACTGTGGCAGAGACATGAACAGGTGGTGTGCTCTTAGGTAGCATAAAATACTGTTGTACCAGCAAAGCACAAATATAATTAAGGCCTGGAGACTAAAAATGGTAAAAATTTATAATCATGGCATGCAAAACATTGAGGAAACAAATCAGGAAGTTACATCATGGTAACAGGCCCCAGCAGGGTTAACCACATACCCATATTTATGTAATCCTTTTCAATGCCATTTTGGTTTCAAAGTGACATGTTGTGGCAGTGCCAGAACAGGACGTTCTTAAGCACAGGAGGCAAATGCTTTTCTAATTCATGTGTCATCCCCAGGAATCTGGTTTTTTCTGCTGCAGCTACTTCACCTTTTGTTGCTTATGTGTGAATGAACAGGACAATTTGAACTCATCAGTGGATGTACCAGCTTCTGCTTCCTTAGTGTCTCATCACTGCTTAATTTGTTTTCAGGTGGTTTTGAGCCTTATATTTTATTTTTTGTTGTTATTGTCACTTTGCATCCCTTGCAAATGACATTGTGATGAACATAAACATATTTTGCAGGCATTTATACCCATTAGCTAGTGTTGCTGTTCACTTTACTGCCTGCTATGCAAATACACACTAATGCTCTTAAAAAAAAATGCACTGCTTTTCACAGACTGTGTTTCAGATTGTGTAATTTTAAAAAAGTATGGACTAACACAATAGACTAAAACAATAGTATTATACTTGTCATTATAATACAGTGTTTTAACAATCTGTTAAATATCACAGGTATAGTCTACTGCTAACAAGCAGTGCACTGCTGCATTAAGAGCTTTTATTTGACCATGTTGTCCAGGATAATGCCTTTTCCTCACCTTTCAGCTGATTTTGTAGTTTCACGTTGTCTGTTCTTAAGGGGATAGCAGCACTTTACTTTGCATTAGGAAATCAGCTGTCACTCTCCCCAGTCTAAACATTAACTTTACTGTATGGGTGATTCAGTGGTATCTATAGAGAGAGTGAACTTCATCAAGTCAGGAAGCATAGCCTTCAGTTAACTGGTGAAATGTTAACAAGGCTTCTTAACAGCCTCCAGCATATAACTGGCATGGCCAATATTGAACCCAGGTCTCCAGAAATGGAAGACTAGAAAAACTGGCCCTGAGGACAGATACCTTTTATAATTCCCATCACATTTCTAATAGTTATTAGGGCAGAATAATGTTTCATGACCTTTGGGTTATCCCATTGCCACAACATAATCTAGCTGTGCAAGCTTTGCAAAGGTCACTGTAAAAATAAAAGTATTTCCTGCTGTGATCCATACCCTCAAACAAAAGGCAAAAGAAATATCTTAATGAATGTAGTGACATTTGCACTATAGGGCACAGTGCAAAGATCATGAACCATTATTCTGCACTAGTAATAATGTCACCACTTTATTCTTGCCCAGTGGTTACTGTATGACATTTGTGCTCATAGGGAAATTCCTGTGAATATCGGTATCTTAAAATGCATTGCCTCAAGGTCCTATCATTCTCCCATGGAAGTCAGTGGAAGCTTTGCCATTTGCTTTCTAGTAACTGGGAATAGGACTGACCCGGCATTTCTCATGATCATAACTGGGGTAATTTTAAAGTGGATTTGGTATAGGTTTTTTCCACCTATTAAAATTATTTGTTCATTGGACCTTGATGAAACATGTTTCTTGAAAGATGTAACAGGTTGTTTTATTATATCCTTGAGAATTACCATAACTGTGTTTGTAGAAGACAGATTATATGATGAGTCTTTTTAAAAAAAATAAAAAATTAAATCCTAATACTCTGTAGTACTTGTGCAATGATTTAGGAGACAGGTGTTACCTAACATTTCTTCACTGCATTCTTTTGTGGTAGGTAAATAACTGTTTCCTCTATTTCTCAAGCAGAGAATGAGGTTAATTCAGAGTTTTCTGACTGAGATGACTTGAAATGACACGACTGAATCTGCAGAATTCTTAAAACTAATAATAATGAAGACCTAAGTTTCGCAGATGTGGAAGTTCCTGGTTTTGTCTGATGGACTCTGGTTGTTAGTGCTAGTTATTTGCAAATGCACTGGAGCTGGTTTGGATTTTTTTGTTTGCTTGTTTGTTTAGGTTTTTTAATTGTTTGTGGCCTCCCCCCCTTAAAAAAAAAAAAGCTAAAGTATGTCAGCCTAGATCAATCTCTGTGAGATTTTTGACTGAGCTCTTGGGAGGAGGAGGTGGAGGATTTCTATGCAACTGCAATCCATGTTGGCTTTGGTGCCTGTCTAGAAACACACCTTAGCAATCAATATGTTTAATGTACCTCTGATAATATTTACAAGACTGAGAAGAACTCCACCCCTCCTCATGTGTCAAGGAAAAACTTGTCAGAAAGAAAATATTTGAAAGCTCAGTCAATAGCAGGGTGACTTTATTCATTGTTTTGGATAAGATGGTGCCTGGCTCCACTGTGGAGGAGGTAAATGTTTCCTTCCCCAACCTCAGTATGCATCTGTATCAAAGCAAAATACACCTCCAGTTCCGGGGGAGGTGCATAGGTTGCTATTTCTTAAGAGCTTGTGGTGACTAAAATTGTCCCCAGCAGCAGGGGATGGTTCATGTTTACAGTTTGAGGAAGAAGGCAGCTTTGTATCACCCAGTGTGCTGCCCCCTGATTTATTCTCAAACATGTGCCTTAGCCAGGCTTATGACTGGGGAAGGTTTCCAGTGCAGTGGGTTGTGCAGGTAGAAGAGGGGCCCATGTTGATCAGGTTCACCCAGTACTGGGAATTTGCTGATCATGGGAAATGAGTAAATGGGATCAGGTGTCAAATGAGCTTTGACTCTGTGAGCCACTAAGTTAACTTTAGCTGTCACACCAGCCTGTGTCTCTGCCTTGAACATGAAGTTTAACCCTGGCTTCAGACAAATATGAAGTGCGAATCACTCATGTGAGCCAATGTGTCCAGTGCATGAGACCAAACAAATTCAATAGTTACAGGGCTAACACTAAGGGTATGCTCCAGAGAGATGGGGAAAAGACAGGGTCTCCTCCTGAAAGGGCTAGCTAGTAAACAGCATGGTCTGATCCTGCCCTTGTTTTCCTGCTCCTTGTCCAGGCCAAGAGAGCAGACAGGCTTGCGTAGTCTGTAACTTGCTGAGTAAAATTTTTCCTGTGGGTGGTATTATTTAGAAAGTCTCCCTCCTTCCTACTTCTAGATTGCTATCACTCTCCCCTGATGGGATTAAGAGCCTGGCTTCATGGGCATTGCCTGATCCAGCTGGCTTTCATAGGGATGAGGTGGGTAGTGGTGAGAAAACAGGATGGGTGATGACTTCATAGCTGTGCTAATAATTTTTGCTTGGGGGAGAGGACTAAGGGGAAGGCATGGGGCAGTGTAAAAAGTTGCATTCTCGCCCATAGCAGGAATTCCTTTAAACATTTGAAGGAAATGATCAGGGAGCAGACAACAGTCATGATGTCTGACTCATTGTCGTGTTTACAAGACAGTGTGTGTGTCCACTCTCCTGCTCCAGTGCCTGTAATACTGCTGTTGCAGTTTATTTCTGTAGAAAGTTATCACAAGAATTTTCCTCTTAAACTTATAATTAAAGAGTTATGGTTGTAATACACAAAGCTTTGAAATGTACTGAAATCACTGAGAAAAATAATTCTCCTTTTTAAAAAATAGAAGCAACAATACAGGTTATTCATGACCTAGATGATTTGAAGTGCTCTCATGGGCCCCTTCTTAAGAGGAGTCTGCACTTCTGCCTCACATGATTTTATCAGAGGATGCCTACAGAGGAGTATAAATACAGTTTGATCTCATAACAAATAGTTAACTGACTTGCTCTTCTCCCTGGCTTTGAAAGAAGGAAGACCCACAGAGGAGAAATATTCTGAACATCAGTGGGATCTGCAAAAGAGCAGGAATAAACTGAAGAGTGGTCTGTGAGGTACCAAGATATGTATGTTTTCTTCTGAATCTGCTTGCTAACTTCAATACTAGTGTGCTGTTTGGGACAGGCAGCTGCTCCTCTCCAAGCTTCTTTTCACAATAGAGTGTGGAGGTGAAAAGTTGGTATAACTTTGCAGTGTCCTCATGAAAGTTGCTGTGATTCTGTGACAGGTACTTTTGAAAGCTTGTGTTAGCACATCTTCAGCAGCAGCCACAAATAGTTTCAATTCCGGGTCCAGAGTTTTAAGCACTAGCTTAGTTAGCAAGGGAAACTCAGTCTTCTCCTTTGATAGCCTTTAATTAGACATGCATACATATATAAATGCATAGATTATCTCCTACCTCCTACTGCAAACGTCTCACTGAAATGAATGAGGTTACTCAAAGAGTGAACTATGAGTAATAATGAATAATATTAGTATTCAGCATGACTAATAGTGGTAGGAGGGAGAGTCTTAATGACTTTGACAAGGAGGGTCTGCTGGGAGCTAGCATCTGATCTGCAAGCAATTCCTTTTCAGAGTGGTGAGGCTGTTTCTCGCTTGGTACCAATCATTAAATTACAGTCCTCATTTTATCAAAGACTTCTTGATCTCTGTCTTTATTCCTTTCTCAAGGCACAGCTTACATCTGTGACGGAAAATGAGTCATGCCCAGGCAGTTGATCCTTTTTCTGTTTAGTTTCAGTGTATTCTACATCTTTGCTGCAACTTTTTATTTAGAAATTGTTTCAAAAAGCCTGTGACAAAGCTCCTCACAAGAGGCTTTTTTTTTTTTTTTCAATTTAACGTGGGAGAGAGAGCGTGAGATGAGAAACTGGTTAAGCAATAAGTAAAAACAGAATGAGATCATACTTCAAAACTGTTAACGGTTCCTGGTACAGTGCCTCAGAGTCTATCTGAAGCTAAGCCATGTTGTTACATATTGGTGTGTGTGAAGGATCTGGAAGACTGGAAAAACAGATGTAAAATGAACAGAGAAAAAGAAACATTCATGAAGGTTTCTAGAAGAACAAAACATGCAATTATTTTCCCTCTAGCGTGTTAGATGGCCAGCTCTCCAGAGACGTTACTGAATTTTAAGTCACTAAAACAAACTGGTATGTGTGTATTACTGTGGAGTGATAGACAGTAAAAGTCTGCTGCCCTTCTATTCCTCATTACTATAATTGCAAGTTTTTGGGGAAAGGCCTGCATTGTGAATTAGATTGGGATGGGGAATGAAGCAATTAATATTCCGTCTCAAATACAAAGCAATCTGAACACCTTCAGAATTAATATTGAAGAGGTGCATCTGTTTTGTGAGATTCAAAACACAAATCAATTCCTTTCTAGTTCTTATTTTCAGTTCTTGCCATTGCCTCCCTCTTTCTGGTAGCCTCTACTTTTGTCTTGACATGTATTTCAGTAGTTTCATGCTACTAATATAAAAATCTGTGAAATGTTAAAAATTTAATAACCTAGAGAGATCCTTGTTCAGGCTGGGTTTAGGAAAATGAGGTCAAGAGGTCTGGGAAAGAGCAAGGCTATGTAATTCCAGGGTTTATCCTGATGTATAATTTAGATTCTGGTATGCCATCTAATTTTAATAAGCTTCATGACTAGAATAATAGGTTAAACCAATACTTATATCAGATCACGGATGTTGAAAAATAGGTCATTTCAGGCTGTCTTAATTGAAAAAGTCTCAGGGATTTATGGTGCAGGTCTGGACCAGAATAATAGCGAACAGTCTAATCTATTAAATACCTTCTCTCGGTTAAGGAAAAATATATGGGTCAAGGTGTAAAAGGATTAGTTCCATCAGAGAATCTTTTTCAGATGTTATTAACGGATAATTAAAGCTCAGACCAGAGTAGTCTGTTATGACCACATCAAAAGCTGGAGTTAACCTTCTCTCAGCAGTAGTTCTGCAATGTGAATAAATGCTCACAAGAGACTTACTCAAAGTCACTCAATCCATTTTAATTCTACTTTCATATCTTTACCTGACTCACAAATTTTCATATGCTGTAGGCTAATGTAAAGTAATCCCTATGCTGCTTGTCCTGAAGGAGAATATTACTGTAAATGTTCTTGAGAAGCTGGATCATAAGCAGCATCTAAGAGATATGATATATCGGTCTAAAGATGATCAGTCTCTATTTGTTTAAATGCAGCTGTCAGCTGTTTGGTTATCTGGTGACTGCAGTATTGCCTGTTGTATGCTAGAAGGTAAGTTTTAGGGATCCTGTGGATCTTGGGGTGAAATTAGCTGCCACAGCATGCCTTTTGCATCAGTTTGATGAATCCTTTTCTGTTTGATGAATTAGAGGAATAGAGTACCAAGATGTTTTTTTTCCAGAAGATGACTCAGCAGGTTGCTTTTTACATGAGGCAGTGAAGGTCAGACAGAGGGTCATTACAAAACTGACTAATTATTTTGGTTGGTGGAACTTTTATTTGTAGGCATGCAAGTATGAAAACTTCTCTTCTAAGAGCTAACAGTAAGCATGCCAGAATAACAAGAATGTTCTTTCTGATTTATTTGTAAATGGTATTGGGTCTCTGGTGTTGATTAAATAAGTAACATCTTGTAAAGACAGCAGTTCTATCAAGCATTTGCAGATGTGAGCAAGACCAGTGGCTTTCAACAATGCATCAAAACTGAATCCAGATCTCTGGAATGTAATTTCTGTATAGGCTGTGCATTTTCATGTGTCACAGAGATTCACTAGGAATGCTGTCTGAGCTTACCATTGGTACAGTGAATGAATACTAAATGCACTATGGCTTTCAAGAAGAGTGTAGATTACTTGTAGTAAATTGCAGTTTGGTGTTCCTTCTGGAATCTTCTTTGGGTTTTAAATCAAAGCCTTAAAGTGAGCAAAGGCTCTGTGTGTGGTTTTTTTTATTTATATACCTATTATCTGCATGTCAGTCAGCAGCAAATGAAGTTATCTTTTAAAGAATGTTTGAACATTTGAATACATTATGGGGGGAGTTGTTTGATTTTCATCTTGTTTTGTTTACCTTGTTTTATCTTGATACACTGTTGAAATGGATTCAGGAATCTCCATTGCAAAAGAATAATGTGCAATTAGTTTTTATATGTGACAGCTGTTAATTACATCCTTCCCCCAACCAAAGGAGATCCTTCTGTGTGGTATAGCTTTTTTGATACCTCCTTAGTTAGCTCTTTGTGGCATCCTCTAAATAAAGCAGAAGAGAGTAATGCTGCAAACAGAAGAGATTCTCATTACCTTTGGAATTAGTCATCCACTGTGTTGGAAACTGTGAAGAAATATTTCTAATTGTGTGTCCTTTTTTGCCTATTATTTTGGAAGAAGAATGCTGCCATCAGCCAGCCAGAATCACCACTGAGGTCTTCAGAAGCAGCTGCTAGGAGTTGGACTTAGAAATGAGACAGAGACAAGAAAAGGAAAAAAAATCCCCTCAGAGTGGCTGGGAAGAAAAGAGAGCTTTTAGGAGGTAGAACTTCCTTTTTGTAGGTTTTCCTTTTTTGCAAGCATGTTATTAAAAAATGGCTTTGCTTTTGGGGAGGGAAATAATGCTAGTGAAGCAGTTAGAGATGAACCATTCTGCGAAGGTGTCTTGTTAGGGCCCAGACATGTGTTTCAGATCTGTTCTAGTTTTATATTGCTGCTGATTCTTAATGCCAGTGATGTTTTGCTGTTGACTTAATTGTCAACAGGCAATGTTCTGTCTCTTTAATGGTTTATGAAGCTCTGTGTGATAGGTGAAATCTTCCAGTTGTTCTCTAGGGGACATGCTTTTCTTTATGAACAGCCCATCTGGTCTTGAATTATTGAGCTTCATTGGTTTTTTTGTCAATAGAGTTAAATGAACATTTTTGCAGATACAGTGTTCTGTAATTCCATTAGTCCATACAAGCATATAGAGTCTAAAAACTAGATAAATACATAATGGAGAAATGACCATGTTTACTCAGAACAGTTCTCTCACCATTCCAGTGCTTGCACAACATTAACTATTATTAACTATTATACAGCTTTCTTGCACTGACTGTCATCACATTGTTCAAACTAGCAAGAAAAACAAATAATTGCAAATAGGTTTGAATGGTTGGTGGTGAAGAAGTTGGAATGTACAAAAATAACTCAAGAGAAGACTATTGAAGTGTTTGACTGCCAGCTGTTTGCTGACAATGGACAGATTGGTTCAGGCAAACACATCCTCCAGGATTAAAGCTAGACGAGACCTGGAAATAAATTCATTTTAATTTGAGGCTCAAACATGTTTATTGTTTGTCCATTTTCTTTTTCATTTTTGTCCACTTTTTTGTTTGCTGTCCATTTCTCTGTGGATTCTCATTAGTTTCTGAGTTCTTGTTTGAGACAGAAATGGAAGTACCAAAATAATCCTTGCCAGATGTAATGTTTCAAATGTGAATTAGTCACCCCAAACAGTTAACAATATTCATCCTGACCTGGCATGGTTATACTGTGTGANCTATCTGCTATCCTCTTTTTATCAGCGCACTTGGAAAAGGTGCTGATGAGGAGTGTGGATGGAGCCCTCCCTGGATCTTCGTTCGCGAAGCCTAGCCACAACGACTGCAGGTGAGAGATAAGTCTTCAAATATGGCTTAATAATCTTAGGTCTATGGATTTCTTGGAAGGAGGGATTGATGGAGGAGAGAGAGTAAGCTCAGAGTTCAGGAAGTCAAATGTATTAAATTTTTGTTTGAGAATGGTTTTCAGAGAAATTGCTTATCAAGTTACTTACTTTGGCAATGGGATGGCTTAAGTACTTCCTGTTTTCAGTCTCTCTTCCTCTATAGGTCCCTTTTTCCACTCTCCCCATGTGCACCTACAAGTTGTGCTGCTACAGCACATAGCTGAGTTGTGGGTAGGAACAGAAGATTGACCTGTCTGAAAAACAATGTGGCTGAAAATAGTGTAACATGGGTCAGATCTCCGTGTGGTTCACTGTGCAACCCTGGTACAATTGTCCTAGCACTGGCAAGGGGTGGTGTAGGATCAGGTATGAACAGACAAGGGCCATGTATAAGTAATGTAAACTGCTAGTACCAGATTTCTTTGTTATAATGTTCTGAAGGGCATGGTCCCAAGGTAGGTGGTTCATAGAATCATAGAATGGCCAGATTGGAAGAGACCTTAAAATCATCTAATTCCAGCCCCCCTGCCATGGACAGGGATGCCAATCAATAGACCAGGTTGCCCAAGGCCACATCCAGTCTGGCCTTGAACACTGCCAGGGATGGGGCATCCACAACCTCTCTGGGCAACCTGTTCCAGTGCCTAACCACCCTCTGGGTAAAGAACTTCCTTCTAATCTCCAATCTAAATTTCCCGTCCTTCAGTTTATAGCCATTCCCCCTTGTCCTATTACAATCAGACCACCTAAGAAGTTTCTCCCCTTCTATCTTATAAGTACTGGAAAACTGCTATTAGATCCCCTCAAAGCCTTCTCTTCTCCAGGCTGATTAACCCCAACTCCCTCAGCCTATCTCCGTAGGGGAGATTCTCCAATCCTTTAATAATCTTCGTGGCCCTTCTCTGGACTCGCTCCAACAGGTCCACATCTTTTTTATGCTGAGGACCCCAGAACTGGATGCAGTACTCCAGGTGGGGCTTCATGAGGGCAGAGTAGAGAGGCAGAATCACCTCCCTAGACCTGCTGGTCATGCCTCTCCTGATGCAGCCCAGGATG
>VWZO01008152.1:1452422-1494091 GCA_013396975.1 Bucco capensis | reverse complement strand
TCGCACCAGGGGCCACAGAAGACCCCAAGTGATTTTCAGACTGTGCCTGACTTGGACTTATTAAACTCCATTTTATTCTCATGGGCCCACTCTTCAAGTTTATCCAGGACCCTCTAGATGGCATCCCGCCCTTCTGGCATATCAACCACACCACTCAGCTTCATGTCATCCACAAACTTGCTGAGGGTACATTCGATACCTATGTTCAGGTCATTAATGAAGATGTTGAAGAGCACCGGTCCCAAGACAGAGCCCTGAGGGACACCACTCATCACTGCTCTCCACCTAGACAAAGAACCATTGACCACAACTCTCTGGTTGCATCCTTCCAGCCAATTTCTTATCCATCAAACGGTCCACCCATCAAATCCATACCTCTCCAGTTTTGACATAAGGATGTCATGAGGAATCGTATCAAAGGCCTTGCAAAAGTCCAAGTAGATGACATCAGTCAGTCTTCCCTCATCAGTTGCTGCAATCCCTCCATCATAGAAGGCCACCAGATTGGTCAGACATGATTTGCCCTTAGTTTGCAGGAGTGTATTGCACAGGGGTCTTTGCAACAGGCTGCCTGTGCCCAGTGTGGGAGCTCTGTGAAGAAACAGACTTGTGTGTGTTTGCTAGACATCTACCTACATGATGGGTATCTTGTCTCCTCAGCTCTGATTTCACTTCATGAAGGAAGGAGGTCTGGAAGTGCCTGAAACTTGCAGTCAGTTGGCAAGGGCAAAGGTATTAACACGAGAGCTTGCTTTTGCATTGTTCTTATCTTTGACCATTTGGAACAGGAATTACTACATTTGATTTCTGAATGGACATGCACTGAGGTAAATACATGAGATACTGGTGGTAGCTGGGCAGAAGATCTCTACAGCAGAGACAGTCTGTTCTTAAGGTGGTTGCTGTGGTCTTTTTAAAGCAAAATCTTTCTGGACATTTGGTTTAGGAAAAATGCAAACAATCAGTAACTATGGCTTGACAAATACCTGTCTGGATTTCTCAGAATCCCTCCATGCTTTAGATTTTGATTTTAAGTACCATTTTAACTTCTGGAACACTTTTTTTCACTAAGTTTAGACTATTTTCCATATTTTTCTGAGTTTTTTTTCCCCTCCCATAACTTCAAAAAGGAAAAAAAAAATTTTTTTGTGTTCAGTGTGGTTTTTTGTTTGTTTTCTTCTTTGGCCTTCCCTTCTTACCTAGCTTCTTCCTCTTTCCCTCTTGCATTTCAAGAATGGAGATAGTGTGAATGGGGAATGTTAAGAACCTGAATTTATTTTCTAGGAATGGAAGCTACCTTTGTGGTATTAGGAAACTATCTAAGGAGATGGACTGCGATAGCATGGAACTGGATTGATACATCCAATTGCATATGTAAAGTGATTACAAACATATCTGAATTTGTTTAGCTTTTTTATCAATCTAGATATCCTGTTAAATACATGTAAATATTGAACAGGTATTTCCATAGTGATGAACAATTGACTGGAATTTGACTTTCCAGAGTGAAAGACAATGTTTAATGATCCTTTATTTAGTGTTCTTTGTGTAATTGTCAAAATATGAAAAAAACCTCCAAACACTCTGAAAACCCAAAACTTCAACCTATAGTATAAGGAAAGACAAAATACATAGACGCTGCCTGAGAAGCATACCTATAGCTTTTAGGCAGCAGTGTTGGTCTTTCTAAAGGGATCACTGTTCTAGATGACCGGCATTCAGGTGACAGTCGTAAGTCTGCTTGCTTGTTTTGGCGTTTGCTCATGGAAATATGCTGAATCATTATCTGCATTACAAATACACTTGTAGTAATTATGCCTCTGCAGGCCAGAGGCACCATTACCTTTTTAATGTGGCATTAAATTTTTTTTTTTTTATATCTATGTATCAAAGTAATTGGCAAAAATAGAGGAGGAGATCACAGGGGGTGAAATTTTTTATTCCATTAAATTAACAACTGAATTTGCTAGAGCAAGCTGGAGAAGGCTGATGTTTCATTCAGGCTTGTTGATGCTGTAGGTACAGGAACAACCATGAACACTGTGCAACTGACTAATGAATTTACTTTGGTGATTAAATCCTATTATCTACTTCACTTCAGAGTGTGATACTTATTAAACTCATTTTAATACCTTGAAATATGCTGAAATCACCTCAATTTCTTGCAAAACTACCTCTCATGAATAGGGTGGTGCTCAATGCAGGCTGGAACATGCAGTAGGTGATCGTGTTAGGGAATGGGCTTGCAGAGAAAACATACTTTGAAAGCTATTGTATGTTTAAGGCATAGTATGATTTTAGAGCTAGCAATTCCCTGATACAGAGTAATGCTGTGTCTTTTTTCCCTAAACCTTGCTTCCTGTGTTGGACAGAAACAGAAAAATTCCTAACCAATGGCCTTATCTGTCTTCAGTTGGCTCTTGGGACATGCATGGAGGTAGAAAGTTCCCAAATCTTAGATGCATAGCTCCTATTAAAGATAATGGGAATGAGATTCCTGAAGGCATTGGGCATTAGTGTGTATACATGGTCTGATGCTATCCTGCATCAAGATTTGTGATGCTGTAGGAGTTTGCAATTCCAAATACTTTTTATGTTGGTAATTACATACCAATATTAACATGTTTGGCTGTTACATTATGCTCCTTCTGTAATATCATACTTCTCCTTCCCCTGTCCTACTTGCCATCTTTCTTCTTCTCAGTCCTGACCTGTGTTACTTGCCCTGCCTCTGCTCTCTAAGGAGGCTATGCTACTCTTCTTTCTCACCTTCTCCTCAACTACATATGGCAACTTTTTCCTCTTCCTCTAGAGAAGTTCCAGAACAGACTTGCTGCCTCCACAGTTAAAGAAGTTACATTTCACCAGAGGGATCATTCTCCAAGAAATTTGAGGAGTATCAGCATTATCTTTGCCTTATGACCCTGTGCTGGGGATGTTTGCCAGCTGCTTATTTCTCTAAAGGCTTTTGAGGTTAGTGGTGGAAAGAGAAGGATGCTCAACTGGCATCCTACAGGAAGGATCCTGCTTCTCATCAGGTCTAACTAACCCAAGTTCTGTTAGTATAACTCTTCCACTCTCTAGGGTAATCTCAGAGCTAGCTCAGATATTTCAAAGTCCTACTAAATTATGTTGTAGATCTATAACTTTAGAGCCTAGCTCAGCAGACCAGTAAAAGGTGTTTTCAGAAGAAAGGCTCCATTGTTTCCCCATTATGCACTGGTTGTTAAGACACAGAAAGTGCCTTATTTTGTAACACAAAGGAAATCGATTGCTGAGCTGTGAATTGAACTAAATTTGAGTCCCAGACTCTACAAGAATACCCTTCCTGGTTACTGCTTGCAACAAGGCAATTTTCATAGAACCATTAGGGACTTTGCTGCAGGTGTCTGCCAAGTTCTTCTTTCAAAACTGGGCAAGGGTGGCTCAAGCAGGTTAGTTTAGAAGGAGCATGAGTGTAGGTATCGCTGGGAAAATTCAAGTGTTGTGGGCAGGCTGTGCTGTGCAATCTCTTCTTGCCCTTGGGGCTACAGGCTTGGGTTTCGTTCTTTTTCCCATGCCTCTTTAGCCCAAATAGATTTTCAATATGTGCTTGCTAACCTGAAGAACTACAATGAACATCCTCTTCCTTATAGCAGAGGAAGGCAAAACTGCAAGCTAGGTTGCCCTGCCATGGAGGTTTATAGTCAGTGAAATGAATGATCTGAATGCTATGACTGTTCCTTGTCAGGAGAGCGAGGGAGAAGCTCTGTACAAGCAGGAATGCATGTGACAAAGTACCCTTGATGGCAGGGCCTCAGATGTGGACTGAATCAGCTCTGTGTGTGCGCTCAGGTGCTTAACAACTGTCTGTATGAATGTGGTGACCTTGAGTCCTGTGGTCTTTGCTAGGAGTCTGAGAGCTCAGTACACTTCAAGTAACTTGAGGAATATGTCTGCAAATTCTGGCATGTCTTGGCCTTTCTTCTTGTGCCAAGCTGAGACTCCAATCATCTACATGATGCTCCCAACACAAATTCACTCTTTTAACCTCTTAACACACCTTGTATATGTGTGTGCACATCCTCATACTCTAAGATGAAAGGGAGCCAGGGATGGCAAGCATTTCTAGAGAGGATAAATAGGTAGAAGTTGGAAGAATCTCCAGGACTGCTAGGTCTGTAGTTCAAACAGCCAAACTGAGTAACTGAAGAAGGAGGAACACTTCAATACTCTATGAATGAGCTGTGCAAATGTAAGGAAACTTCCTACAGCCTGCAAAACAGAAGGTAAAATCAGCTCATAAAACTTTGTCTTTAGCACGTTTCTACGTTTGTAACCAAATAACTGTATTTATATACCTTGGCCTTATTTCTGAGAAAGAGGAATGGGAACAAAAGACTTGTGATAGCCTCAAAAATCTTAATTTTGAATCTGACATTAACCTGCTATTATTGTCAGGAAGTTTTTAACTTTGATTTTTTTTTTTCCCCTTCTTTTTCTCCTTCTCATCCTTAGTCTGCTGTTTCTTCCATTGAGAACACAAGCCTCGTCCAGGCCTCTTGCAAGGACTGTGCTTAGAATAACCCATACAGCCTCATGTATGAGGCATGTGTGACCAGGGGTGTCATGTTGAGAGTCTGGCCCATGTGGATTCAACAATAACGTGAAATATGCTGGTGGCTGTTTAAGCTTGTGGGACATGATGTTAGGCATGTTTTGTGAGAGCTCCACACCTCGAACCACCAGGTGACTGAGGCATCTCTTCATATAAATACATTTATTTATTTATTAGTCACATATAGGGTCATGGCTAAAAGCTAGAATTTCTTGTTCTAATTCCTACGGTGTACCCTGGCCCCACAGCTCATGTACTTGCTGTCACTAGTCAACTAGTCAGAGCAAGGTCAACACTTAAAAAGATTGATTGGCATAGGTGTGTTGCTTTTTCTTTTTTTGTTTGCTTTACTCTGTTCACAGAAATACTACTACAAATGCAGTAATACCACAGAAACATGCTCTAGCTGTCATTTTCTTTTCTCCTGGCCTTAAGTGTGTATATTTGTGGCAAGTGGCAGAGCAAAGGAAGACATCATCTGGGTACAAGTGTGTCTGTATTAGGAGGGCTGTTGGAGCAATGCTTTTATCTCAGCAGCATGTTCCTGGTGTGCCCTAAGTCCAGGTCATTTGACAGTCTGAAGTCTTCCCTAGCTAGAAGGCGAGTCAGAAGAGTTTCTAGCAGAGAGCAGAGGAGAGGACTATTGCAGTGGTAACCATAGCCTTGTGCTGAACGTGACTTAGACAGCTGTAGCTTACAGAAGCTGCCTGGGTGTTTGGAATTGGCAAAGTGCTGTTCTTCCATGTACTCATGCAGGACTAAAAGTAATGAAGTTCTATTGCAGAAGTCTGTCTAGTGCTGGCTGTGATAATTGCTGTTCCTTGAGTAGAAAAGGAAATGTAACAGCGTTGGGCACAAATAATTTTTATAAACGCCTGCTATAGAATTAGATAGTTTCCTTAAAATATGTCAGTCATCTTTTGCCTTTAGGAGTTCTATAGAATGGGCTATACAGTGAAAACTTTTCCTAAAGACTTCCACAAAGGAGGAATTAGCCAAGTTCTATTCATAGAACTGTACGTCTGTGTTGAAAAGGTAGCAAGAGTCCATTCTGCAGTGAGCTCTCCCACAGCAGCCAGGAATTACTAAGCCTTTCAAAGGCATTAATGCTTTCGGGCTTTGTGCACCTTCTATTCCCATAAAAGACCCTATAGTTTGCATGGGTACTTAGAAGAAAGTGTTTCAAATAGTCCATTTTCCTGAGCCGCCAGAATACAAACAGTTTCCTTGACAACTTGGCGGTAGTAATTTCTCCTGAGTTTTTTTTCTATACCAATTTCCTAAGAACTGGTAATTTCAGTTAATTCCCTCCTGGGAATATGGGAGTGAGATATTATGTTTGTTTTCCTGTGATGAATTCTGCATGAATAGTTTTACCCTGCACACAGGATGCAGGGAAGGGAAATTTATAAAAAGCTTGTCAAATAGAGGAAAAAGGGAAATAAAAGGGAAGGAATGGTGAATTAAAAAGACTTTTTAAAGATGGAGAACAATTAAAAGGATGTAATTCTCTTACTATGAATATCTTTTTTTTTTTTTCAATTACTTGCCTTATTTAGAATTGTGTGGTTTATGACTGAAAATAGAACTTTAATTATTTGTTGAACTTGACAGTCTTGTAGCAGAAAAAATAACAGTATCTGTAGCCTATAGATCAAGTACCCACGAAGCTATAGTGTAGGCCACATTTCAGAGGGGTTTGTGTTCATTCTCCATTTTCATTGGAATGGAAAATCTTCTCTGTTTTTCTCATCCACAGGAGATCAATGAGGCCAACTCTGATAGCAGCTCACAAAAGAGCAGGTTAGCTTTAGAACATCTTTATCTTAGCTTAATGACATTTAATATTGATATGTATGGGAATTGTACCCTCCAAATTGTAACCTAAAGGCTCTGTAAGGACCATTAGGCCTCTAGGGTGTGAGAGAACATGCTATGCAGTGCTGGAAACTAAAGATGCCTGCAGTAGTGCTAAGTAGAGTATCCTAGCTTTGCCTTGCCATCTGGAGTGTATTTGTAGGCTAGCATTTCTCATTCTCAAAACATATCAACATAATTTTCATCAATTCTGATGGCTGTTGAACATTTAAATAGAGTACATATAGGATCAGATAAAAAAATGCTTTTAGTATGGGGTACACAATAACACTGAGCTATGGCTTTGGTGGTCTTCAAAGGATAAAGAACTGAGATTTGCTAAAACCTCTGTATTTAACCACTGGACTTAAGATTCACCAATAGGATCTTAGTTTTCAAAATTGCTTAACAAGCAGTATTGCTGAATCACGTGCTTCTCCAGAGTCTAAGATGAAGGGCTCTACAAAGAAATGGTCACCTTTAATCCTGGGCTCCCAAGAATGGCCCTGTTACCCTTGCTGGGTATCACCTTGTCTTCAAACTATTTCACTGATGACTTTTTGAGGAAGAGCTTCAGGTGAATTGTGCCCAGTTCATCATTGCCTGATGCATCACACAAGCCTTGTCTGCTTTAGTGTTACATAGAGATATTACAAATGTATGTAAGAACAAGAGGATGAGAAGTGACCTGGTTTCGTGTTTCCCACTCCAGAGAAAACCTTCGCTCTTGGGAAATGAAGTATTCCCACGGTTTTAGCCGGTAGAGGGAGGTGTTACATATCACGTACTCTGCATGAGTTAGCTGTGCCCTTCTTAAAGGGGGGCACCAAGCACAGCCCAGTACACATACATGGAGGGATTCCTATTTCCCTCCTGCAAGCTATGGTTGGTTTAGTATGTTTTCCAAAGCTGTTTTCTTCTAGAATAAGCTGAAAACTTGGTACAGAAAATTCTGTAAAAATTAAGTTGTTCTAATCATATACTAAAGAAGTAAGAGTTTATTCTTTTATTCAAGCAAATAAGTGCTCAGGCAGAATAGGTATCAGTGTATACCATTTGCAGTGGCCCATGAATGTTTTCAGGTGCCTATTCTAGGACCTTTAAGAGCTGTTCTGGTAAAACTAGAATTAGTATTACGAAGTAATGCTGAATAATGGTAGCAGTGAGCTGCAGGGTGTGTATTGAACAGTTGTTAAGGGTTATAATATTGATGCCATATAATAATATTAGTAGGTTGGTGACACTCTAGCAGTCCGCTTCCCTGCACCTGGGCACATAGGAAAACAAAGGCTTTATTATAGTTTATTATGGTTTTTTATTGTAGGCAAATGTCATTAGCCATTGCAAAAGGGAAACGGGGAAGTGAGAGGGCAGTGTTAAAACACTGCAGACCTAATCTTGTCTGTCTTTATAGCGGGATCAAGCTGAGGCAACATGGGAGGAGAGCTGACAGGGATAGTGGCTGCTTTCTTCTCAGATGTCTCTGTATATGTGGACACAAGGGTGTTATTTAACATATGCTGTTTGTGGAAGAAGTTGATACTCTTCATCATAACATTTCTTGGGAAATCATTTTGTATTTCTCCTTGTGTTGAGCAACAGCATTCCAGGTCAGAGGGATGAGTTGGATATTTGAGCTGATACAGTCACAGACTACACCTCTCTTCTGTCTTTATGATAAACAAGGTTTCTTGGGAGGTGGATGAGCAGGGTGGCTTCAGTGCGTGTTACTTGCATTAGTTCACTTGTTGCCACAAAATGAATTTGACAGATTGGGAGGCCATCAAACCTCCATGGGAATGGCTGTGTTCACTTCAAACTTGTAATGGCTGATTAATTAAACTCCCTTTGCTTTGCTTGTATCAAGATTAGATTATATTAACAGACCGCAGACCTAATTATCTTTTGTCTCTTTTATTGCTACATGGTAGCTTCTTTGGGAGACATACACTGAAACAGATACTGTTCAGTTGCAAATCTGTGTTTGAGTTTGGTATGTCCTATAGTTCTGTTCTTGGGCAGCATCTCCTAACCATCTTATCTAAAGGGGAAAAAAAAAAAAAGTGGGAAAGGTCAGATACTGCCTCAGGCTTTTCTTTAATAGCATCCTATTGATGTGCCTGAATAAAGGCTGCAGGATATGACCTTGATATCTTCTACTTTAAATGTCTGTATTGAATGTATGAAGTGTTCTTTGTGTAGAATTTTTTACCTCCTTCCTATTTTAGAGGCTTTACTTTTGTTCTTTAGATTACTTTGGATGCTGACTTAGTACTGTAACATTCTCATGGCAGGAAATGTCTGTATATGAAAATCTTGTAGCTAGACTTCAGTAATTCCCACACAGACTGTCAGTCCTATGCAGTGACTATGTATACTCTGTCCTCATGTTGGCAAGAGAATTCAATTGTGTTCCTACAATGGGGTAGGATTTAAAGCTTTTAGTTGCTTTTGTTTCTTGTGGAAACGATGGCTTCTGGCCATTTGAGTGGAGAGTGACATGGCCTCTTGCACAGGACTTTAACTCATATTAGGGAACTCATCAAGCTTGATTTTTTTAAACCAAAATTCCAACCTGATACAAAAGGGGCTCTAAGGCCTGATCTTTCTCCTTTCCCTTTCCCCTCAGCAGCTCAAACTCTAATATACATTTACAGAAATTAAAGGACTTGATGAACACTGAGTAAAAAATGTCAGCACAGCCAGACAGATTTAATTACTTTCTATCTCCCTGCCTCCCTGGCAGACAATGACCAAATATCCATGCAAGCCAACCTCTTAATATCATGATAGCACAATTCCAATGGGGATTTTTGCTTCTAGTATTTATTATAAAATTCCAGGTCAATAAGAGGTGAAGATACTTGGGAAAACTGGAGTTTAGACCTTTCCAAGTGAGATAATAGTCAACACTGTCTCACATTGCCCATTATTTGATTTAAAGTAAAGCTATAAAGTTAAATGAAAGATCATGTATTTGGCTGTGAAATATTAGACCCTCCCTGCAAGTTAGTTCACTACTTTATTTGTGAAGTTCAGGGTTATGCTGGCATCATTATCTTTCCAGTCCAATCCACCCTTGTTCTTTATATTCTTCATCCACTGCTTACTCTCTGCAGGCCTTTTTGCCCACTGCTGTCTTTGGACATATTTGCCCTATGGAATCAATGGAAAGACTCTTATGAACATCAGTGAAACTGGGCTAGATCCTTTCAATTTTTCTTCTAGTAGTTCTCATGCCCAAGTGGCACTTCTGTCCTTTTTCAGATTTCACTTGAAAAATATTTCAGAATTTTTAGGTTTGTTTATTCAGAAAAGCTCATCAGCTACAGATGCTAACTGTGCTTCAAGAAATCTTTTTCTGGTTTTATTGTGTTTGATAGTTAGGTGTGTTTGTTTACTAGATTCTTGAAACAGTGACTACATCTGTTCTTATGACCCATGTAAAACTTAGGATAACCTATAAATGTATCTGAAGAAAACAACTCTGAAATAAACAGAGCAGATATTTTCTTTGTTTACTGCTTAAGTCCTGAGGTAACAGCATTCAGTATGTGGAAGGACATCATTGTGCTAAATTGTAGTTACCTGATTTAAAATAAAAGAGAACAATCTATCATGTACTTTAATCACCTTGCCTGTATTTTCACCTTTAATCTGCCTTTGTTAGGGATACTGCTTCTGCTTGCACAGATCCAATTTTAAATACACTTGTCATACTGGCCTTAACAATAACATCTAGATACAGACAAACTATTCTGTGTAATCTTCAAAAATTGTAAATGCACTGAGGAGATAGTCCTCTGTTTCCTAAAATTATATTGTCTGGACTCCTGGCAACTAATGGAGTCTGGATATGAATTAGCTAGAAAATAGCCAAAATATATACCATGTAGTAACAAACAAAACAACCTTCTCAAGCTTAGTTCTTAATGTTTCTAAGACAGCCTGACACAAAGTTGTCCCATTTCTTCTGGCCATGTATGATGCCTATTGCTTACAGCTGTGGACTTTTTCATTGTCCCTCATTGTAAGATGGTAAAACTGGTGGCAGGTGACCTAGGAGCAGTATTTTGGTCCACCTCCTTTTCTCACTCCAGTGCTTCCATCAATTAGAATAGATGCAGATATTATTCATGAAAGTTGCTGAATATTTTTAAGAATGATTTGGGAGACTGCATTTGAGTTGGCCATAGAAAAACTATTAGCAACTGGGAATAATTTTTTTTTTTTTTTTACTAAGTAGCTGGAGTGTTGAGGGTGTGTTAATGGCTATGCCCATGGTCCAGGACCCCATTTCAGCCCAGTCTAGGGCTGTTGGTCTCTGTCCCAGTGATGCTGCAGCAGGGCCAGTCTCCAGCTCCCCACAACCCTTCCCTGCTTGGCCATGGATCTTATGGCACCTTGACAAAAGTCACAGGGCTTGATGCATTTTCAGGTCTGCTTCAGCATGACAGTGGTCACTACAGAATGCTGTAAGGGAAGGAGGCAGAGCATGCCTTTGATTAGTATATGTGAAATAATCTGTTCCTCAAAGGAGCCTCCTGCTTGTGCAATGCAATCTCTAAATACTAAGATACTAAGCCCGGGTGCATGTATTTCATTGTCCTTCTCCTTTGGAAAAATGGTTAGTGCAACTCTGCTTTATAAATACACAAACTGCAGTAGAGTCTTGTCTAATTTGTAGCTTCAGTGACACTGACTTTTAGGTTTGACATAGATTCTTGTATTCTCTGTAGCAACATTCTTACCAGTGCTAATTTATCATCTTGCAGTTTGCTTCAACATTTTCTTGTTTTTAGTTACGAGAAAAAGAACCTACATTTTACATACCTGCATGACCTTCCACATTCATCTTGTCTCTAAAATCAGCTAGAGCCAAGAAGCTAACACAGATCTGGGAAACCAGGCAGTAAGATGTGAAGGCCCTGATTTAGTAAGGCAGGTGCTCAACTCCTCTGTGGTAGTGGAATTACATGCTGAAATAGCTTCTGTGAAGCCTGACACTGAGCAAGTCCCTTAAATGTCTTTAGCCCTTAAGGTCAGGCGTAGTACTGATCATGTGCTACAGCTGGAAGCCTGTGGGTTTCCATCAGTCTGGGTTGTACTGTTGTCTGGGAACTCTTCATGCAGAGCAACTGCTTTGCTGCAGTTTAACTAGTTGCCAGCTGTTTGCTAAGCTACAGTAAGTGACTGTGTCATGCACTTGTCCAGATTTCAAAGAAATCATGCTAGCTTAGAACCATGGCAAACAGATTTTAGCAGTATAATGCCCAGTCCTTGCTTTCTTAAAAAACATATAAATGGCCTAGGGATAACATTTTGTTGCATCTGTTTTAGTGCATTTAAAACCTGTGAGTTTTACTTTTTCCATGCGCATTGGGGAGTCATGAATATGCTGTGAAAGGATACGGGAGATGGCAGAATACGAGTCTACTTGGTGCTGGCAAAGGGAGCTTGGCGGGATGAGTGAAGATGATTCTTTAGGTAAGAGCCAGGCCTAATAAAACTCTTCACTGGTAGTTTCAGGTGTGTTGTTACACACAAGCAATAGTAATGCCTTCCACTGAATTGTTCTTGTTCTCCTCTATTGTATACTGTTGTGTACGAAAGTAATAAGACTTAGACACCACACCTTCCTATTCTTGCATCTGGAGCTATTCTTCTGATATCTTTCATGTTAGCTCACTTTTCTATTCTTTAGATATTTGTTTTCCAGTTTCCTTTTTCAGTCCTCTCAGCTTGGGTTTTTATTCTTTGTCCCTTTTTATTTCTGTTTCTTGAGGCCAAACACTCTAAGAGCTCAAGATAAACATTTCAGAGTATTGCTATCTGACAAGGCAAACTTTTGTGGCCAGGTAAAACGTTTCAGCAGTATGAAACTGATGGCTGAAACCATAGAACTAGCAGGTGATATTGCAGTGAAGAAATCACATAGATATTCTACAGAAATACTAAATACCAGGAAATGTAAAGGAGTTATCTTTGTTGAAAGGTTGACTCAGATTCCTGCTTATGTGGCACCTCTGCTCTGCACTGATGGACTAGAGCAACTTTTCAACAGCTCCAGGACTTTGGACTGCCTTGTGTGGCTGTTCTGGGCTTCCTGAATGCTATCCTAAGCTTTCTTGGCAATGCAGTCCCTGCCATTTTGTACTTAGTGTCCTGTTCAGAGTTGTTGGCTCAAGGGTGTTTCGCACCTATCAAAGCCCTGAAGCTGCCTCTGCTCAGCAAAGCTCCCAGTCTCATTCCCAGGGTAACAAGCCACTGCCATTATAACCTCTGCAGAGCTGGGTAGCCTCTACCTCCTGCTTCCTGTACTGAGGGTTGTATTGATCTCGGCAGCTGAAGCAAGTCCCCTTTCTGAGATAGACCCATGGCTTGACGCTGATTTAAAGGGGAAGCCCACAGCCAGAAATCAAATATGTGCCATGATGGAAGTTGTTCATTTCAGTGAACATGTGGGCTATGACCACCTCTGTTAGTACCCAGAGCATTCAGGCAAGCTCAGCAACAATAGTTTCCAGATAAATTCAGCTCAGTGGAGCTGTTTCAAGAATTGAAGGATGTAATCCACTTCCCTGCTGTTGGATAGGGTGTGGATGTGGCTGCTTCCACTTGCCTGAGGCCAACTGGAGTGATCTGGAGGGTGAAAACAAAGGAACTGCTTTTATGTCCTTATCTCTATTCTTATGAAAAGATTAACTTCTCTTAGCTGTGTGCTTCAGTATTATTCCATAGCTTCTATGGGTCCACTTGATTGAACAGACCCGTTAGTATCTTGTATGTGAAAAGTTCCTCCCATGAAACAGTTCAAATTGCTGAAACACTCTTTGTTCAAAAGAAGCTTGTGATACAAATAGGTCTCTTGTCATATGACAGTGTAGTCTTACCAAACAGTGCACGGACAGGACATAATAAGGGTGTGTACGTGTGTGTTCACATAAGGACTCTTATTGCTATCTTTTTTTTTAATAAGGAAGAAGGGTGATCAAAATTAAATTAACTTTTTAGTTCAGAACAATTCTAATGAAAATTTACTAATCATCTGTTCTGAAAAAATATTTTTCATACAACTTTGAAATAAAGTACAGTGAGGACTTTCTAGCATTATTTTCATGAGAGCACTAATCAAAATAACATTTTGAAGGCATCAGGATTTACTACTGGTAAAAATAATTCACCAAATCTGTGGTGACTAACACCTCTGAATTTCTTCAAGTGGAAAAAGCAGAAATAAGTGAGAACCAGATAAGCCTAAAGGTAGCTTGTTGATTCCATGTCTCTGGAGGAGGTGCTACCCAGTTTACTGTGCTATTAAGGTCCAGGACAATTGCCTGTTGTGGCCACAGTTCATGACCTGTGTTTCAGCTTGTACAGCTTACTCTACTGCCCCTCAGCAAAACAAGCTCTACATGCAAAACTGAACTTCTGCCACTGACATCCAAGCAGAGTATGGCTAAGACAGGAGGATTAATTGTAATTACATCATATGTTGTCTTAGATTGTTCCTTTTCTATTGTGCTGCTGCCTTGCAGTCAGTTCTGCATTGGTGCCCTGCTACTTTCAAAGGAGGTAGTGGTGTGGCAGTGGTGTACCTGAAGCACTGCTACTGTTATCTCAGCCCTGCCTATGATGTCCTGCTGCCTTACAGTGCAGGGTGGAGAGTGAACCTGGATAAGAGCTTTTTGGCTCATGCTTCATACTCAGCTGTGCCTCCCCTTTAGAGAAACCAGTGTGTAGGTGAGCCCTGTGAGAGCTGTACATACCACTTCCTGTTACACAATGCAAAATTATTAGCCTAAAAGTAGTTGTTGGTATTATTTTCTCATGCCAAAGTCAAAGGTACTCCTCTGTAAAGCACATTCATGGTGATGCCATTTGAGTTCTAGTTATACCATAACTACAAAACCTTCAGGTTGACCCTATAGGGGTAAAATTTGAGGGTGCTTTTGTATATCCACCTTAGATCCAGAAGCATTATGGATATTGTGTAGGTGCTAGGGTAGGAAGAGCAATGCCTCTGACACAGGGGCACTCCATACCATCTGCTTGCCAGGAAGACTTGAGAGTAGATGTCTACAGAAAAGAGAGTTCCAGGCATGGGCTAATCGGTCTGAGTAGATCTGCTGGACTGGACCTTCTCTGTAGCATAGGAAATGTCTGGTTTCATCTTTTTTTTTTTTTTTTTACACCCTTTGTTAACTGCCAAATCTGTGAATGCTTATGCACGTATTTAACTTCACTACTGTAAATAATTCCGTTCAATTCAACAAGGTTATTCATAGTCAAGCTGTGCATGTGTGTTCAGTGTTTGCAGGATCAGACAGTACAGAAGCTGACTGCTGTGTCATTTAGGGCTAGTGGTTCCATCCCTCAGGCCCTGGTGTCCTTGTAGGGAATAATTTCATTTTATACAGACTTTGCTTGGTTTTCCATGCATTAGCCCTTAGTTGCTGTTGGTACAAACCAGCACTGAATACACTTGCCTTAGGTGTTGCATGAAAACAAAGCAAATTAAAAGTAAATGCACATTTAAATTCAATTCCTGTTCAGTATGCTCTCTTGTTCTAAAGCATTCAGAATACTTTAATGAAAAAAAAAAATCATCACTTTCGACAAAAAAGAGGCTTACCGGTCTTATGTTGTTTTTTTTCCTTTCTTTTAACTGATTTGTAACATGTAAGCTACTAGAAACCACAGGAAAAGTTTGGGATGTGCAGATACGGTCAAAAGCAACCTCCATTCCAAGGAACTTGCAGTTCACACAGCAAGTTGTAACAGCCTGAGAGGAGGCACACAATTGTTTGAATTTGGCCAAAAGGAATTGAATGGAAGCACAACATGGATAATGGAAAGCTCTAGGAAGGGTTAGCTATGAAGAAAAGTATGGTCGTAGAATACAGGGCTGGAAGGGACCCAGAGCAGTTACTCGTTGCTGTCCCAATTGCATTCAGTTGTAATCTTTCAGAGTGCTCCCAGCTCCCTCCAGTTTAACATTGTTTGCAGCTTCCAAATCACAAATGCATATATTGACTAGCTGGGGCCTTAGAGCAGTGTTCTACACAATACAGGTTGATACACTTTCCAGTTGGACAATTTCTCACTGGTAACTCATCATACTGAAAGTATTTTTTCAGTCTTGTTTTTGCATTTGTCTTAGGATGTTTTCGTTGCTTGCCTGTGAGACCGTTGGTGATACAGCATTAAAGCCTTACCAAAGCAACAGTTGCTGGTATCTCCACTGGGTTTTAGGCTTACTTCTTGCCTTAAAGGAAATTAACTTGACGGATCCCTGCTGATGTATCCTTTATCTCTGAGGTACTTACATAAGAGTTGACTGACTTCTGCTGCTGGCTTTCCAAAAACTGAGGCGTTAGGTCAGATGTTCTGTGATTTCTAGAATCCTCCTTTATCTATTTTTTTACAGATAAGCACTGCTTTCACCATGTACTGTTTATCAAAAGCTTCAGCCATCCTCCACAAGTCCTCAAAGATAGTTGCTAATGGCTCCTGAAAAAGCTTAAAGCAGTTCCTAAAAATATTCTGGGGCAAACCAGACTCAAGTCAAACCCCTTGTCTGGTCTCTTTCTTTCCTTCTCAAATTATATCTGCTTTGTTGGTTATATTCTGTTTAATCTCAAATGATTAAAATGTCTGCTAAACAGATTAGTGGCCTATAGTGTCACTGTAAATGGCTTATGTTGTTGCTGAGTATAAGTAGTAAGTGAATAATATGCTGAGCTAATAAGGAGGCCAAGAAGCTGTGGGAAATCTTAGAAGCCAGAACCAGCAGAGAGGACTCAGTAGAAAAGAAGTGATTACAGTATCTGTAGCAGTGCAAAGTTAAACATTGATGTCTCTGAATGCAATGGTGTCTTAGAGAGTTTGTTTTGGAAAAAAAGGTGGAGACTTCTGTGTAGCCTAGATGCAAGGATCCACAGAGAAGGCTGTGTCACTAGTTCCTGTTATAGGCTTGTGATGTTGGGCCCCCGTTTGTAACTGATAGACTGGCTCCCACCTGTGCTTTATATGATGTAAGGGTTAACTCTGACCAGCTCAGGTATTTTGAAAGCAGTTAAGCTCTGGCTATTTTTGTTGAAATATACTGGCTGTCACTTTGAGTGGAAATAGGAAAAGGATAAAAGGGAATGATACATGACAGTATAAACAATTATGTATGGATTGTCTTTTTCCATCCTCTATCCATCACTTGCTTTCCATGGAAAGAAGCATAAAATTCAGTGCTACAGCTCTTCTTTATGAATATTCTTAGCTGAGTGGGAACCATTGAGAGACAAAGTTTGAAGGGTCAGGTCTCAAATTCCAGACCACTTATTTTTGAACATTTTACTTAGTTACGGAATCTGATTAGTTATGTGAAGCCTCATATATTCTTTTTGCTTTTTGCCAAGATGACTTTTAAAAAGTTGTGTCTTTCTCTTTCCTTTGCTTTTTATTTTTCTAAAGAGTTTTAATTACAGCTTAATTAAAATGTATGTATCTAACCACTAGCAAGAATGTTTAGCTTGTTTTCTGTGGTCAGTTCTTGTGATGGGGGCTTGGAAATCTAACACCCTTCAACAAAAACATACTCAGACATCACAGCCTGGTTTCAGTTAACTTAGATTATTTACAATATTAGCTTCTAGCAGTTAATTACAGTGCATGATCTTGTTACCAAGGATGATGAAACTCATTCATCTTTCTGCTAAATAAAGAGCTTTGTATTTTTTGTTTGTTTTTTCCCCCCACTTGCTTTGTTTCAGCATTGCTTTACGCTGTCAGTGTGTGATCTGTTCTAATTTATTCCATTATTAATTGCCCACACAGGCTGCACTGTAGTGATCATTTTTAATGATGGACATTTGAAGTATTTTAACCCTGCACCTTCTGCCAAACGATACCAAAGTCTAAGCATCACATGTTCTAAGTAATTTGCAAAGCAGACACACCTTCATTTTTCATATCAAGAAGTCAGAAATGACTTTTTGACCGGAGTCATAAAGTTAATTAATGACTAGAGTAATTTTCTTGTCTGTGCACACTTCCTGAACAGATGTAGTTTACCTTTCTAACTGTGGTGGTTTATCAGTTGTTGGTATGGAGAGAGCATATGAGTGAACTATCTAATCAGAGCATTGATAAACACCAAATACTGGAAAAATTGAAGAATATGTTTTTGAAAAGGGAGGGGAGATAATTTTATATTTATTTTGCTACTAGTCAAACTATCTTGGCTGGCCATTGTCAGCAGGTGAAAAGGTAGTTGATTAGAGGAATGACATATTCTTCTCAGGTATTAGAAGAAAACTTAGAAGTACCTAGGTGGTTGCTGTAGTTAGATAAACTGCATATTTAGAGTTTAATAGTAGTTCCGTGCATTTACGAATTACTTATTTTCATAGAACAGTGAAACAATACATTTCAGTGATGAAAGAAATTAATACATTTACCAGTGAAAAGACAAAATGCGTGTTTGTATATGATGTAGTCATAATTATGATGCAATCATAATGACTTTTGAAATCCATGACAGTTAAATACATTTTCAAAGGACAGAGTTCTTCAGACACACAAGAAAGTTGTCTGTATTGCCGTCAATCAAATGCTGCTGTCCTCCTTCTGGTAACTTAAGGTAACAGTTAAGATCAAAGACTGAAAATATGTCAGACTTCGGTCTAGGAAAGAGAAATCAGAAGAATGATGAGAAAAGTCATCAAGTACAGACAAGATAGCTGCAAAGCAAAAAGGAATTAATAATTCCATGTTATCTGTGCATAGCACTTGAGTTAGAGCAAGTGATGTTTGACTGGATGCTAGCAAGGCCTCCTTTAATAGCTGAGGGAAGTAGTGCTTGCAGAATGGTTACTCAACCTTTAGGCAACAAGAAAAAAACCCCACACAATCACTGTATCAAGAATTATGTAGGTACTGCTGATCCTGTCTCAGGGAAGGAGAGTCTTCTAGATGAGTTTTTTTCTCAGCTTGTATTCTATGATTTCCTCTAAATAGGGCTCAACAAATCAGAGCCCCTTCAGCAGATCAGAATGGCAAGTACTTGCTGAAATACATCAGCATGCTATGTCCAGAGTTGGACACAGTACTCCAGTACTTAAAGGGAAAGACCAAATAATTCTTTCTTCAAGTAGGACTAACTGTGAGAAAACTTTGCTAAGCATGGTTCCCAGTTCTGATTTTACTTGTTTATGCTTATATAGATCTGAAATATCTGCACTGAATTCATTGGAGCTGCATTGAATTAAGTGATTGTAGAATTTACATCAAATGATTCCCAAAACTGTTTGTGCTGCCGTAAGCAGTTACAATTTATAACAACAAATGAGCTAATATGTGCATGGGACATCCTTTTGTATAGTGTGAGATACAGAGACTGTCAATTTAATTCTTATGAATGGAATTTTCTGCAGCACTGAAAAAAAGTCTAATTTCCTCTTGTTGGATCTTAGGAAATTTAGAGATACAGGAAATTCATGTGTTGGTATTTAGGTGAAATTCTTATGATCTTTTTACAGTCCTCAGTTAATGCATGAAGCTGACAATCTTTCAATTCATTTCTGTCAGCCAAAATACGCCTGATGTTAAGAGGCTCTGTTGTGGCAAAACTAGCCTTTTCTCTTTCTGGTCCAAGGAGCAGAAACAATATTTTATTTGGATTGCCCTATCCCTAGGGAAATAACTTGCAGATACACCCTTTGAACTGGTTAGGGATTTGAGGCAACTTTTTTTGTAAACTGGCAGTGTTCCACACAGGCATTAGATTT
The DNA here is from genome assembly GCA_013396975.1 of Bucco capensis. Lineage (NCBI taxonomy): Eukaryota > Metazoa > Chordata > Aves > Piciformes > Bucconidae > Bucco > Bucco capensis. Next base: position 1,474,852 of record VWZO01008152.1, on the reverse strand, counting down.
ACTGTATCTAACATTAGATGTGATGTGTTTGATAAGAGATTATTCCTTAGGCAACAGCTAACCACAAAGCTAGAAGAAATCAATGCAAGAATCGAAATATTTTACGGAAAGCCATCAACCTCTTTTCTCTCTGGCATTCTCTCTCCCTTTTCTGATTAATTGATTTTATTAGTTTATTGTTGTAGTGTGTCTTCAGTCACCTGTCCTTCAGCTCTCAAGAGCTTCACCACATTGCAATTACATATTTCTAAAAAAGCACTATTACTGTAAGTCCAGGACTGCTATTAATTTTTTTTCTCCTTTATTAAAATCATGTACTGTGTGTCCAGTACTGGTTCTTCGAGAGTGTTACGCTCATAAATGTAACTGTTGTAACTGCTTGTACTTTGAGATCCAAAATGTATACTTGGCATATCCAACATGTATAGCACTTAGTATGTGAAGATGGCATATAAATCATACATTGTAGTAAAAAAAATGATGCTGACATTTAACCATGAGATGGGAGGAGGCTAAGTTGGAAAATAGTTAAATTTGACTGGCTACTTGCAGGAAAAGAAATTCAGTGTAAATGTTTTCATGGGTGTAGAAGTAAACAAATAGACGTCCATGATTGGTCAGATTAATTTTTCACAAATGACATCCTGTGCAAGAACAGCAGAAAGATAAAACCTGGCTTGAAGTTTTGATAAGAAGTTATTAAATGACTTCTATATCTATGAAGCTGTTCCAATAAGATAATGTAATAAGCAAACATTATACACAGAGTAGTCAATAAAAGAAAGGTTTATTTCAGTCTAGCATCCGTGGTTTGTTAGACACAGGCTCAAGCTGCAAGCATGAAGTGATGTACTTTGGTACAACATAGAACAGCGAATGCAAATCAATCTCTGCTAGCAGAAGCAAAGAGAGAGGCTATAGTGCTCAGGCTAATTCCAAATAGATGAACTCAGTCCAACTGTTCGATTTCATTATGCCTGTTACCAGTTTTGGCCAACATAACTAAAGCCAGGTCTGACGCTAAAAGCTAGAACGATTACTGGTCTTTGGCTGCTTGGCTCTTACAGTTCTGCTTGGGGTCTTTGTGATAAGTCATTATTATGAGAAACTGCAAACAGAAAATACACAAAGCACTGTGAAAAGCATCCTACTAGTGTCCGAAGTACTGTTCTGTAGGACCCTTTTACTGTGCTCCACAAAATTACCCATGGACTGTGTTTAGTTTTGCAAGTATTTGGAAAATTTCATCTTCCATTCTACCATGCAGTGAGTACCTTGTCAAAATTCATCGATTGAGATACATAATTGGGTATGGGCACTTGAAAAGCTGTGTTAGCAAGTGCCTGTTAGCTGTACTGTGGGAACTGGCCACATGTGTGGCCTCTGCTCACCACAGTTGTGAGGTGAAAGGTGTTAAACTGCTTACTCAGGTGCAGTGGGGATGCATGTAGTTGCATATTGCACATGAGATGACACGTTGTCACATGCTGCTTTCCAGTGTCAGGATCACTTTCAATGCTCTGCTAGCCTCCTGTTGTACTTCTCATTGCAACCTCTTGGTTCTTTTCCTTCAGTCTGCTTTGCTGGGATGTGCCTTTGGAATAGGTTGGTCTTAAAACTGTAAAATTATTTCTTCCCTAGCTACTCGTATGCAACTCATACCTTGAAAAGGAGAGTGGACGTAGACTTCAGTACTGAGTAAGAAAACCATGTGTTGCAGAGTCACTTGAACTGTCTCTCCTGTCTCTTACTATGTCTTATTCCAAGTCTAGGTTTAACTTGACTAAGAAAAGAGTTATTCCTGTTGAACGTGAAGTCTACATCTCCTCCTTAACGTATATTTGCTGTCAGGAGCAATCCTTCAAATCCATTCTTGGTGGGCACTGCCAACAGCTCTCCTACATCTTATGAAGCATCAGTGACAACACCGGAGTGGCATCATTGCCAGCTTTGTCAGGGACCTTTCTATTCATAGGAAAGCAGTCTGGATGGTGTGTTTTCCTCACTTCTCAGGCTCTTGCTATGCCTTTGCCTGGTGTGTTTCTTAGCAGGGCCCACTTTTTAATTCCATGCTGCAGCAGCCATGTGAATGTGTCCTGACATGGGATGTAAGAGGCAATACAAACCCACAGGTCTAAGGGATCCAAGAATCCTTTCCCAGGCAGCAATACAGTTTTGAGCTGGAGGATTTGCATGGCAGGGTGGGCTATGAAATGAGCTTTGCAGAAAAGAGTGACAACTCTGGTATCTGGGTTCCTGGGTGGTGGACTTGTAGCAAGTGACTGAAGAAGATACTGCCTCAAGAACAAAGACACTATGGATTATTGTCAGAGGATCATTCATATCAGGACCAGTCATATAGCACCTGTGCTGGGAATCTGCTGTCAAAGTCTGTCCAAAGAGTGCCTGTAATGCAGTCTAGAATTTGTTACCAGGAATCATGTTTGGGCCTGTTAAGAAAGGTAATTTGGGCTGCCAGAGATTTATAGTATGCATCTTGCTTGAGAACTGTAGGAGGGATAGGAGGAACAGCCTTTGATTTGTCCCTACCTTATTGCCTGAAAAAAACCCATGCTGGTAGTGCTGAGTGACCTCGTTTTCATCCTACAAACTTGGATAATCTTGAGGAGTCTCTGCATTTGTAATAGCATGGGAGCCAATGAAGCATCTTGTGTCAGCAGTATGCAGCTAAAAAGTGTGGACCTGTTTTGCTAGAACCAGACTGAAAGTGGGCTCAAGGTTAGAACAGGTGTCTGAAGGCAGAGTAGAAGACCCACTGTCTGTAGTGTTTAGACGGTATGATAGGGAAAAGGACAATCCCTTCTTTCTTTCATAGCAAGGCCTGCTGGCTTGGGTCACTGCTGCTCCTGGAAACACACCTGCAGCTGTAGTGGCTTTTCATCACAGAACCATTTTTCTCTCTGTTGAGCCTCTCAATAATCTGTATGTTTCCCTCCTTCAGATTAGACTGTGGAAATGCAGGCACAGTGAGCCTGCATAAGGACTAACGTATTTAGTAGTGCTCACCCAAGCAGAAAGAGAAGTGTTCCTTAACTCACAACTTTTTTTTTTTTTTTTTTTTTTGCTGTATATCAGTCATTGTACTGGCAATAGCAACAAGTACCACCACTGGGAGTATTGCTGCTCATAAACACATCACACAGTCTGCGAATGATGGCTCTATTGGATCTAGGATATGTAATTTTTATTGCCTTATGTCTCTAGCTGAAGCTTTTGATCTGTGTTTGTACAGTATCTAGCACAGACATAACCAGTACCTCAAAGAATAGTTACATAAACAAGTCTTGCAAATGGGGAGGGTAAGTAAAGGAGAGGGATATTTGTGATTTATGTTTATAGGAAGATGTCACTGCAGGTCAGCAGCTCCACCCATGTTAAATGCAGGGGGATTGGAAGGGGAAGAATTACATAGCTCAAGGAGATGCTTACAGAGAACTTCAGCTAACTGTGAGAAACTGCAAGAGGAGAGCACAAGGCTGTAGGTTGAAGATCTAATGGAGAAGACAGAAGAGTCTGATGTGATGGGCTAACTGGAGGTGAGAGTAAAGGCAGAGTATTGCAGCAACTGTAGCTGAACTAGTGGGGGCTGCAATGGTCCTCTTTCCTTCAAGGGGTGAGACAGCCAAAAATTAACACCTTTTTTAGAATTGATTTTCAGCTGGCTCACCTCCCTGAACAATGGCAGAAGCAGCAGTGCTAGCACAAGAGAGGTGAATAGTCGTGTGCAGAGGAGAGCAGTACTGCAGCAGCCCAGATTCAGATTGATACAGCTGTGGGACCATACACCAGCCTTCTTACACAGAGTGAGAAATAATTGGTGCAAGGGAAGGAGTCTCACTAGGTATGGGTTGATTTGTCCTTATGCCAAGAGTTCTGCAAACATCTAGTGTAATCTTGCTCTCAGGGACTGAATTTGAACAGAGTGTTTCAGTATCAGAAACATGAATTGTGGGACATACTCCCTTGTATGGAACAATGTGCAAAACTCAAAACTTGGTAGTAGCAATAAGCACAAGGATTGCAACTTGTCTTTGGCCTAGGCATCTTGAGAGGGCACTGATATAATAATACACGTGAGGTATTTTGGGTAGCTTCTCACAGGGGAAAGTTCCCGCCTAGCCAGAGGGAATGTATAGTAGCCAGAAATGTCTGATGACTGTTGCTTCTGCTCTGAGATATAATGGAATTTATCATCTCTGTCACAAAGCTGTCCTGTTTGATGGAACCATTTTAAGCCACTATGGGTCTTCTCCAAAAATAATACTGGCAGGAGAATTCTATTTTAAGTAAAACTGAGAAGGGAAGGCCAGATGTGCTCTTGAAAGCTGATCGTTCTGACTCTAGAAGGAATTGTTTTCTAAATAATGTAAGTCCTTGCAGTCTTTTCCTACTACTGCTGAAGTTCTTTGGGGAGTTATTCTGAACTCTAGTCCTCAGCAAAGTAAGCTTTCCTGCAGCCAAGTATTGGAGTTAACCTCCAAGCTTTATTTTTATCTACAGATTTCTTGGCAAATTAGGAAGCTTATGTTTGGCATTTTATTTCCCTCTACAATATTCTATCTTTGGTTTCTATTACACTTTGCAGAGCTTGGAGTTTATACAGGGTTTTGGGTGGGTGTTATAAATTCTAGTAAGTTTCTATATAACCTAATTTAGTAGTTTAAATAAAGCAAGCCATATCCTGTATTGGAAGATTTGTGCAGAGCTTTACTGAACTGATGTTAGTGTTGAATGAAAAGCTGTTTTAAGTAGTATTTTGTTTTTCTTTCAAATGAAACTGCAATGGAGAAGAAGGTGGAAAAAAATTTCTTACTGAACTGTAATATGATGGTAACATTTAAATGTGTTGGAGGATCTGAGGTTAGAGGCCAAACTAGAGGCCCTAACAGTTTCTGGATTAAGTATATTTTCTTTGCAAAATCAAACCTTAAAACTTTGTTTTTACAGACAGTTTTGTTATGATATATTTCTAGAATGTGTTTCTCTGCAGCTATCACAGTAATTTTATATTACATAGAGCAAAAAGTGTATAATGATTGCAAGAGTGTATATTCTTACTGTATATTGCAATCACTTATTTTACTAAGTTAGAACTGAATTTGTAAACCCAAATTCTGTATCTGTTGGTGTAAATGGATGTTTTACTCACAGCTTGAGCAGGACTGATTATAAATGAAATTACCAAAAGCACTCCAAACAACACCACACAGCTGAAGACAAGGAGTTACCTCTGCAGAGAACAATACAAATAAAAGCTTAAAACAAATACTGATGGAGAGATAAGGTGGAATGCCAAACCATTGATGGTGCCTGTTGCCTTCAAAGTTCAACAGGGTGGTGTCAGTTTTCAAATTGGGAAGTCTCATATGGGTTTGTTAAATAGACTTCTGGTACTGGTTTAGATCCAGAAATTGGGAAGGAATAAAATAAGAACTATTTCTTGGTTATAAATGGCAACTCCCATAAAAGGCAAAGGAGAGTCATAAAATGTCAGCAACAGTCTGAGAGTGTGTCTATATGGACTATTTCTCACCAGGCTGATTAGCCCAAGCAGAGTGTCATGCTAATGTGCCAAGTTAGTTCTCAGTTTAGAATGGCTTCAGGTCTGGTCAGCTTTTTTTCCCAGCCTCTCACTGCACGCTTTTGAGATTATATACTGCTATTGCTTATGCTGTACATGGACTGCTTGACACAGATGCAGTCAAGTCAGGACAGCCAAAATGATTTACACAAGCTGCAAGTCTTTAGTAATGGAGACTTTTGCTCAGAGTTTATCTTGTACAGGGAAGAATGAAACAGCAGAGACTGTCTTTGGCTTTTTTGACTCCTTCTGCATCCAGGCCAAGATGTTCTTCTGCTAGATATATTTAGTATGGGTCTTTATAGTCCAATAGTGTTGGAGTATTAGAACTATAAATTTGGAAAAAAAACCAAGAAAAATAAAAAACTGTCAAAGGACAAATAAAACAGATAAACAGGCCGCAGGAGCTTTAAGTGCTGTAAATGGCATCTTGAAAGTGGATATATGTTAATTATAAGTGCAAATCTACATTTAGATAGCTTGTAGGTAGGAATCATCAAATCCAGCATCCTAAAAATCATTTGAGCCTTGTATTTTTTTTCTAATACTGTCATTGTCGTATGGTATTTTGTGCTTGTGGCAACATTCTTCCTTTGGTACCATAGGGACTCCCACTGTCCTGGAGATGGTGATTTCAAAAATCCTCTTATGTCTTGATAAAATGCTTAAACCAGGATAGTGATAATTATTTTTTAAAGAAGAAAGAATCTGAAAATTTGTATTAGAACTAGAGGTGAATGTAAATTCTCTGCAACTCTTCACAAAGTACTAGTGAGTCTGCTGATGTAGAGCCACTGCTTTTAGTTAGTACTACTACTAGGGAAATGTACAAGTGTTGCTGTGGATAATGCTATGAAAATGTGAGCTCCATGTTCAGTTGTGGACAAACTAACTAGCGGAATGTTGGAAATTGTTAGGAAAGGAATAGCAAATAAGAAGATACAGTTATGTTGGTATTAGAAACCTGTTGTTTTAATACCCTACACAGCTGTGCCTCAGAGTACAGCTGAGCTGGAGATAAGAACAGGGATTCAGTGGTACAAACTGACTTTTATGTAAAAGAGGGACCATAGTCACCTCTTACCAGTCACCTCTTTCCTCAGGAAAAGATAGCCCCTTCCTCAGAGACATAAAATGACAGAGCTTTACAAAATCACATGTGATATGGGGAAAATTAGCAAGAAATGGATATTGGCTATTTCTTGTAACTTCTTCAGTTGCAAAGTAGTTTAAACACAAAAGGCAGCTGTTTTATCAGCAAAAGTATAAATTAATTCAAATATGTGTTGGAGAAAGTCATGGTGGATTTGTCTGTTGGTAGCTCTTTGAATGTGGTAGTCTGGAGACAGGCTTTGGACTAAGAGATTTCTATGCTGGTTGCTGAGATCTAGGAGAATGTACCGGGGAAAGATAATACTAAAATTGTTCTATTTATTTTTCTTTTTTTCCTAAGCCTCTGCTGCAGGCCAGTGTCAGATACAGAACATGGAACATGAAGAGCTATGGTTTGATCCAGTATGTTGTTTTATATCATTTTACACTACTTCTTGTCCATGCCCTGAACCATGAGCCCAAATGAGGTGTGTGTCCTACATGCTACCACTCTGAGAGAGTAACACAGGGATCTTTGCTTTGTTTTGTACTTTAGAGTGGGAATACTTTTAGCAGAAGCAACAGTCACCAAAATAAGCAAGAGTTTTATAACTTGGAGTTGACTTAAAATGAGAGCCATGAGTTAGGTTCAAGATTGATGCTTCTTTTCTCACCCAACCCCCCAGCTCAAACTTGAAGTTTGAGCTGTTACATGTGCATTAAGTAAAGAACCTAGATTTTCTTAAATTTTGGAGTAACCATTGTAACCCACTTGGCACATGTGACAATCTAGTCACTAGTACTGACATCTGGATTTCAGGTTAGGTAGCCCAGTTTAAAATATGTAAAAAATTTTTGTGTCTTGTAAATTTCTTTCCCAGATAATCCACTTCCATTTTCTGTTTCCATGTACTTTCTCTTATTATTTAAACTTATTTTACTAGCTATTGATTTTACTCAAGTCTTTAAAAGAGGAAATTCTAATATACCAAACTACATTTGTAAATAGAAAGTTTCCAGAAGAATAGTCAGTAATTAGTATTCAATAAATAGCAATTCCAATGTATTTCATAAATTACTCCTACTCAGTTACCAGGGTGCTGTAGAAACATGTGTTCCATTTGTTGACAGAACAATTGTCCTGGATAGCATTTACTTAAATTTGGTACTTTCATAAATATTGTAAGAGCCTACATTGTATAGCACAGAGAGTGCAGGTAGCAGTTTCCATTTTTACTGTGATGGCCTAGGGCCATCACTTCTAAGCACACTGCCAAACTCACTCAGTAAATCCTCTAGACCAAAGTATAGGCAATTTAGGAATGGAGACATATCATGCTGTGTCTTGCTTTCCTTAGCTGGCCACTCTCCTTTCTGGCTGCTTTCTTCTTGCTCTAACCCTCATAGCTTCTTTGTCCAAAGTTGCCTAGTGGGTGGGATTTGTGCCACAGTGCTTTCCAGACTGGAAATAGACTAAGTCATTAGAATAGAAAGCACGTGCTTGTAAGAGTCCTGAATGGCCAGAATAAGAGTGCACTTTGACAGTGGCTTGGGAAAATACTCAACTGTGGTCTGATTTTTGTAGACTTTTTTGCAGCCATCTCACCTCTTAGATAATCTGCTGAATGCTTCTTCATTAAGAAAAGTACATAAGACTAGATGAGTTTACAAGGACCTGGAAAGTATTACTTTGATTTGTGTTATCTATTGGAGATTTGTGAGGAGTTGTCTTTGCTAAGAAAAGTATTCAAACACACAGTAATCTCTGGATTTGTGCTATAATCACTTTATTTTCTGAACAATGCAACTAAATTTACCATCTATTCTCTTTCTTTTCAGTTGAGAATCTTGATGTGGTATGTTGTTACAGTATTTATTCTTTAGAATTCTCACGTAGGAGGCTTGAGCTTTCTAAAAGTCACATCTACACAAGGGACTTGAACAACAGTCCCTTCATGAGGAAGTTACAACATCAGTAATTTCTAATCTGATTTGCATTAGGGAATACATATAGCTCATTAGCAGCACTGTTGTCTTAAAGTTAATTACAATGTAACAAAATGTAGGACATGAATTTGAGTTGTAAAAAGATGTTCCTCTATCAGTGCCAGAAAAACAGAGATAGTGAGGATGATGATCTATGCAGTAAGTATTTCTCTTTAAGAGAGGGAGGAAGCAAAGTAGGCCACCCACTTCCTCCCCCAAAATATCACAAAGCTGTGTCTAGTGGGATGTGTAACCTCATTTGCATCAGTCACATCCTTCATCAACAAACACGTCACTAAAAGGACAGCATCACTATCCTTTCCATGCTCTGTTAGAAACAACATTCAAATTTGTTCTCTCTCTGGAGGCCAGAGGTGAAAGAGTTGCCTCCCTAACTTCGTGGTATATTACAGTAGAGGTTTCTAACTCTAGGAGAGAAAATAGAAATATATAGGGTTATGCTTAAACAGGAGAATATTCAGTAAAACACTTAAGTTGCAAACCATAAGTAGATAGTATTTTATTACAATTTGATAGAATGATTTACTTAGAGCCATGACTTTGTTATGTTGCTGTTTTCTGTCCCTAAGTGCTTTACTTCTCAAGAACTGAAACTTCTCAAATTAGAAGAACCTGAAGTTAGACATGCTTTTTGGCTTTGTTGTTGGTCAGAAAGTGAAGACCACAACAGTAAATTGAAAATTTAGTATATTGTAGAGATACTTCATTTGAAAAGGCAGCAGTTGCATAAATATAGTGTCTATTTAACTTTTTTTAGCCAAGTTACATAATTTCATAAACAAAAATTAAGCTAGTGATAGTGTATTGATTAAAGAATGTTTTTACTGAAAAAACCTCCCACTTCTGTGCTTAAACTGATTATTGAAGAAAAGGAAAATAATGTTAATGCAGATGATGTTACAAGTGTAAAACAGTGTAAAGGTACAGTCACCAGATCCTGGGTGAAGACCTTGTGGTGCAACATTGTGAAATAGAAATTCCAACTCTGAAGGTATTTTGTATGTAGATAATTGGCATGTAGTTAATTGGGCGTTTTGGATCTGAGTCTAGAGGGTGTCCAAACTCATTTAGAAGTTGGCTTTTCATCATAACAGGTATGATTAAACTCCCTGGGGTGATGGAAGAGAAATTGTGTGGGAAGAATATGATCATCTAAAGAGCCTTATGGGAAAAGAGATTTGGTGTCCTGTATTGCACAATTTACCTCAGCTACCTGGAACTCAGGATATATGAATATCTTTGTTGTTTATTTGCTGTCTTCCTTCTGTGCATATGAAAAATTTTTACAGAAGTTGACTCATCTTTAATATTCTTCCTTGGCTGAAGAATGGGCTGAAGGTTGATCTCAGGACTTCAAGCTAAGCAGTGCTATAAATAGAGGGTGCTGGTTGTTTTGATGATCTGAAAGCCTGCATAGGTGAGGTAGAAACAGTACACTGAGAGAATACATAGGTAACAGGGTACAAGTGCAGATATGAAATGTGTGAGACCACTGGATGGGAAAGAACTTCTTGGAAGCTTTCCTTGGAAGAGTCCTCTCCTACTGCAGGCATTTACATGCTGAAGTCCTTAATGACTACTTCAAGGTTTATCTTACAGCCAGTAGTTTCTTGCTTTCTCAAGGTTGCTCTGCACCTATCTGAAGAAAGTTTTCCAGACCTTCATTATTCTGGTGTCTAGGAATTTTTCCCAGCCTAATTTGTGCCAATGTTGTCTTTTAAGTTCCAAAATGTTAGTACAATTATCTTCTAAAAGACAGAAGAACTGAGGAAAATGAAGTGGAAGTGATTTTCTTTCCTAAGTAACATATGTTTGCTTGCCATATACCTTTCAAATCTACTTTACTCATATGAACCTGTACTCATTCAAGCCAGTGACTGTAATGATGATGACATCACTGTTTTGTTTACACTGAAATCTCTTTTGAGGGCATCACATCAGAGGTGATTTTAGAAGAGGTATTGATTACGCCTCAGTTTTGGAATTTGGTAATTTTGGTATACCTCAAACATGCTGCACTTATCCTCTAGTCTGCTCTTTTTTTTCCTTAGCTTTAGATTATGAACTCTTCAGGCCTGCAATTATTCTTCATAAGCATTTAAAAACCACATAGAACAATAAATCTTCTAGAAAGGAAAAAGAATAACTTTGATCCCTGACCATATTAATATACAATAAATATTTAGTCACAATTTTTTGTTTAATGTTACATCCACAAACTGTGTGGAGACAAGCACTCAACACACACAGATCTTAGTTTAGGATCTGCCAAAATGCAGGTTGCTATTAGTTTTGATTTGACCCTGTTGTTCATGTGCCTTATGTGATGGTCTTTATCTACACAGTTGCTTCAGTTCACCATTTTTACAGCATTCAGTACACAAAATCTGACAGCATTTACTTAAAGAACTTCTCAATATTTTAGGTTAGTTGTGCAGAATTAGGATGTATTTATTACGTTATTATTTACTGCTGTGAAGGTGAAAGGATTATTTTTCTTATGTGCTTTTTACTAGTATTCAGCTTTATGTGTCTGTTTGTTTTGTAAGCATTGACTTTCAAGACAGCCTTCACAGGTAAGGGAAGCGGTATTTATCCTTCTCCAGATGGCTAGCCAAACAATGTCAAGAGCTTCAACTAATCTTTAGTATCCAATTTTAGACACCTGCAACTGGTAATTTTTTTTAAGTGTTAATTATTGTGTGACAGTCATCTCCAAAATGCAACATTTTTCTGGCTTTGTTTGCAGATGTTTTTGTCTTTTTTTGCAGTCTGAACCTGGAAACAAGCACATAAAATGTAAAGAATGCACAGCTTAGTTGACCATTTAGGCAAAAGTTTCATCATTAAAATTGCAATATAGAATGTATATCGGCAGAGGTCCTGAGACTCTTCAGTTTTTCTGCTATATTCTGCCTCCTAGCAGAGACACTTTTATTTGTATTTCAGAGCATTAGACCAGGACACCTTTTTCTCCTTTTGCAGCTCTAGTTTGTGTGCTTCTTTCCTCACCCCTTCTTCCCCTCACCCCCCTTTTAACATCTGATACTTAAGTTTCTGATCCCCAAGAGATCAGCATCTTTCTCCCCACGCTTACTCCACCTCATTGCATTGGAGCCAGTCTTCTCACCCTACCCAAATTTTACTCTTTCCTGTTTCCGTCTGTACCTGTGATTGTTTGCGCTAGTATTTGTGTCTCTTTGCCCTTATCCCTTTTGTTTGGCATTTATTACTCCTATTTAAATATTCTTTGTCCTAGTGCAGCTATAGGAACTGGTTGTTTGTATGTTGCATCCCTCTTCTCCTCACACTGTGATTTCATTTCCTGAATTTCTGTTTGCTTTTGACAGCACCAGATGCTCTAATGAGAAAAAGGGTAGTCCCTTTACCTTCTTTCCCCCTCAGCTCGTCTCTCCTTCTCACTTTTCCTTGGTGGCTCCTCAGTCTGAGACTCAGTCCTAGCCATGGAAATGATTTCTACTTTCTCTAAGGAGAAAAGGTAAAAAGGACTATGTGATACTGCTCCAAGCATTTTCTTCCTTCACTGTATTAGAGTTCTTCTTAGGGGTATTACTGCTGCCAGAATAATCTCCTTTTGTGGTTACCTGCACCAGGTACTCTCCATCATTAAAATTGCCGATGTTTTCATTAAAGATATTGTGTCAGCCTAGAAGAATGGCTAGTATTAACAGACAAAAATCTTGAGAAAGGTTCCTGCCTTTTCCATCAATGTCCAAATATTTGGGGGGGACGGGGGGGGAGAAGGGTGAAGAGGAAAGGCACCATCAGACCAGTCTTGGTGGCCCAGGTACATTACCTTACTAAAAATACTGATGATCCCACTTCTTCAGTGCCACATGAGTCCTATCCATCTCCTTTCATATGTCATCCAGTGTGTCAGTCACAGTTGCACTTAAGCTCATATGCACAAAGCTGGCCTGTTTCTATTTCAATACTGGCTTTTGAAAAAGGTAGGTTTTGAACATTATGAAGTTCTGGTCGAATTGATGTGAACAGAGGAATCACTTTCTTTTGACTTGGGCAGCACGGCATGGGGAAGCTAGTTTGGCCTTTTCTGCTATAGCTACACATATGATGACCAGATGGAATGCAGTGAGCAAACAAGTTTTTCAGCTCAGCAAATGACTGGGTGTTCACCTGGAGATACTGCTCTCAGTACAGTGTGCCAAAGGAAGTATGATGATGAATGAATGGTGGGTCCTACTGCCCTACTGCACCTTGTCTGTTGGGTATCCTCTGATGCCAGGGAAAAGAGTGCTAGAGCATCTTGTCAGAGGGCCCTCTTCACAATTCTTCTTCAGAGGGCAAGAGTATAATGAAAAAGGATCATCCTTTAATGCCAACACCTAACTGACATTCATGTCAGTAGACTTGTTTTTAATGCACTAAACATAGTGTTCACTGCTGAGTTTTAAGAAACTTTGTCTCCTGACCCCTGAGGAACCTCACCAAACACTGTAGTTTGCTGTACATTATGGGAAGTCCTTACTTTAGATATTACTCTTTTCTGGGCTGAGTCCCCAGAGAATGGAGACGTTCTGTGCTTGTGGAGATGGGTTGTCTTCATCCCAATATGAAATGAGGACCTCTGTAATCTGCCTCCCAAGACACCTATTCATCAGTAATTATGTGGGACCTGAAGTTACAATCCATCACAATTATACCCATGCTGTCTAGTGGAAGATTGTTTTCAGTGGTTTATCTGGGTCAGGACCATGCTGGTACTGTTCCTGGAAGAGGAAAGCGCACAGTCCACAAGTTGGTGATCTACTGCAGGTGTATCAAGGCACATTATATCAAGGTTATTATTTTTGTGGTGATAATGAACAGTGCTTTATTTATGTCTATTATCTATTCAAACTCAGCTGAGACCTGATCCAGGTCATAATATTTGATTGGAGAGCGTGTTAAGATTGCTCCCTGTTCAATCAGTTCCACGTAGGTTGCCTTACTTCATCTCCTCAGTACAATTAGGTAAGTGGAGATTACACTAATGATATATTCCTCAAAGTACAGGTTATAGTGACCTGGTGTAGACCAATGCCAAGTCATTTATTTGAAGGCTGCCTTCAAGTTGTATGGGTCAGGAGCTCTGGCTTCATGGCCAGGATTGCATCTGTGCCCAATGCCATCCAACTGTGTGCGCACCTGCTGTTCCTTCCAGGACGTCTGCTTCTGTTCAGAGAAACAGGGAACTATTTTTGTCTTCAGACCGATCTGTTTCTGCCAGTGCCTTTTCTGAAAAGCATAGAGAGGACTACTCCTCACCAACCAGCTCTTCTTGTCCACGATAAGGCAAAGGTTCAGAGCCTTTTGCTGTCCTGTGGCCAGCCTTTGAAGCAAGAGAGTCTCTGAAGCTGCGATAAGTCTCCAGCTGGTAGGCAGTAGGAGAGGCCTGGTTTGCCTCCACAGCCAGGTTTACATTTTTGTCCACGGGCTCTGCAGAGCCTCCTTTTATAGTGCTTGTACTCCAGCACAGTGTTTGCTGATGCATGCATTCCTTTCACTTGCTGCTTCTAAATCTACTGATAAGACCAGCAGCTCTCTTATTTCCATTTGAAAGGGCTTTTTTGAAACCCAAAAAAGTTTAATGCTGATCCCCTTGCTGTGATCTGTCTTGACCATGCATCAGCCAGCCTGCCTTCTCTTTTATACTGCATCTCCTGTGATCCTAGTCTGAGCCTGCAGTCCCTGTGACTCTCCTCAGATGACCCATTCAGACTTCATCACTTCAAGAAGACAAGCTGGGGCTAGGCCTGCAGTGAAGTCACTGGTATTTTCTCCCTGACACTTTCGAGCCATTTGAAGTTCACATGCTGTATGTAACAAGTAAGCACTAAGCCCAAAGCATCCTGAAAGTGGTCCAGTGTATTGACTGTATTGCACATGCTGTGTGGCAGTGTGCCGTCTCTGTCTCTCTGGTGCATGTCAACTTGTTGCATTTATAGTATTAGAGCTTCACTGCCAACTCAGTCAAGAGGTCCTGGGCAAATAAAGGCTGCCTTCTATTCAGGGCCAGCAGGGTTTCAGGGTGGAAAAAGCAGCCATGGCATACAGCTCCCTCCTGAAATGTAGTGGGTGCAGTTAGGAGAAGCCCCAGGACATGGTCCTGATGGTGCAGGTCCAGAGGAGGGCCACAAAAATGATCAGGGGGCTAGAACACCTCTCCTACGAAGACAGGCTGAGGGAGCTGGGATTGTTCAGCCTGGAGAAGAGAAGGCTTCGGGGGGACCTCTAGTGAAAGGACAAGGGGCAATAGTTTTAAATTGGAGATGAGTAGATTTAGACTTGATATTAGGAAAAAGTTCCTCGCCATGAGGGTGGTGGAATACTGGAAGAGGTTGCCCAGGGAGGTGGTTGAGGCCCCATCCCTGGAGGCATTCAAGGTGAGGTTTGACAGGGCTCTGGGCAACCTGATCTAGATGGGGATGTCCCTGCCCACTGCAGGTGGGTTGGACTAGATGACCTCCAGAGGTCCCTTCCAACCCAAACGATTCTATGATTCTATGATGTAAGCATGTTATCAGGCAGAGGAAGCATGAAGGGATGGTTCATCTGCTGTGAATGTGCATGTTCAGTCCTATCAGTACAAGGTGTTTTAGAACTGAACATGTCCAAGGAGAGCATAATCTTTACAAAGGCAGACAAGGCTAAAGTTACCTCTACTAGATGTGTAAACAGCTGTTTCTTTCTAAACACTTTTACTGGAGCAGTGCTTTACAGAGCCAGCCAAAAGCACAACCTTGACACTCCACCCTCCAGTCTTTTGAATAAAGGATTGTTGGAATATTTTATACAAGGGCAAATCATATTATTTTTGGAAATGACTGAATTCTTTTAGTTACTTTAAAAAAAATATAAAAAAAATAGCCTGAGGCAGGCACCTGGCATGGAAAATTTCAGCTTGCGTGGTAAAAGCTTGGCAAAAGCTACCAGCAAGTGCAAAGCGGTGCTGGGCGAGGCNCAGCCGCCGGCGCGGCGGAGTAGTAACGGCTGGCCCGTCTGGAGGGCGGTAGTGCCGCTCGCCTCCGCTAGATAGTCAGCCGCACAGGCACAGCCCCGGCTCGCCGTCCGCCTCTCGTTTCGCGTCCGCCGGTGCTACGGCTCTCCGTCCGGCTCTGCCAACTCCGGACTTGAGCCTTGCCGTCAGGCGGAGGTCGCTTGTCCCGGAGACTGGCAGCAGCCGCGCGGAGGGCAGCTGAGGCGAGGCAGTTGGAGAGGCATANACCACGGTAATGCGGGGGTGGGGTGCGGTGTGGTGTGTGTGTGCGTGTGCGTGCACAAAGGGCCGCCGCGGGGCAGCGCCGCCTGCGTCGTGTGCGGGGCCGTCCTGCGCCCCTTTTGTCGGAGGAGGAGAGACTCTCATCTGGCTCCCCACCTCTCGGCTGCAACAGGGCGCGGAAGCGGCGCCGCAGGTACCTAAGTGTCCGGGGCTCCTTTGGACCCTCTTGCCGCGGGGCGGGAGGGAGCGCAGCTGTGCCCGCGTGCCGGCCTCGTGCGCGTGGCCATGCCCCCCAAACCCCCTTCCTTCCTCCCCGGGGCTGGCAGGGGGTGGCCGGACCGGAGCCTTTGTTTCACCGCTGGCTTTGGGCGCCGCCGCGGCGTGT
The DNA here is from genome assembly GCA_013396975.1 of Bucco capensis. Classification (NCBI taxonomy): domain Eukaryota; kingdom Metazoa; phylum Chordata; class Aves; order Piciformes; family Bucconidae; genus Bucco; species Bucco capensis. The sequence goes on along the minus strand of VWZO01008152.1, from coordinate 1,458,523 downwards.
CCTCGGCGGCTGCGTCTGTCCCGTCCCCCTCTTCCTTTGTGAGATCCCCGCGGGGCTTGTACCGGCGGCGGTGGGCGGTGCGGCCTCCCCCGGCCTCGCCTTTCTCCCTGCTCTCGGCCCCGCTCGCTGACGAGTTCCTGGGCGAGGGAGAAGTGCGCACACATGGCGAACAGCGAGCTTCCCCTTGTCCGCATGTTGCACGGTCGCGTAGTTGGGCCAGGTGGTGGATACGGTTCTCCGGAGGATTTATAGTGTTGGGGGGTGTGTGTGAGGACGGCGAGAGTGTTGGCGGGGAGAGATGGATAAAACTGGGGCGCTTGGGTTCATTTCCTTCCCGGGCCGGTGTCTAAGTAAAGCAGACATGTGTTGGCTTACTTCCTGTGCTACTGAAAAATACATGTGGTTCCACAGTTGTAATTTCCCCTCCCTTCAGATGACTCAAGGTCTGGATTTTGTTAATGAGCCTCTGAGCCCTTACTCTGATAGTCTCCTTCAAGGCCCTTTCCAAAAAAGGTGTTACAAAGTGTTTTGCTCCCAGTGCATGAAGAGGAGGGATGTTTAGTTTGTGACACAAAGAATGCAGAGACAGAGAGAAATAACACTGAAAACGTGAGTTTTTATCATCTTTCTGCTACCCTTCAAGGAGAGACTTGAGTCACATTAGATAAAATTGGCAACCTAGTGAAGCTTCCTGTTACATCAGTATGTTTAGTGTGTCTTTCCTTTGTTACGGTAGGAATGTTGATAACTTAGTGGTTCAAAGGTCTGTGAATTTTGCAAATTACTTGGATTATTATTAGAGTCTTTGTATGCTGGCTTCAGAAATTAATGTATGTGCTTGCCTTTAAAGATACTGTGGGTCTAGTCTAGACTGCTTCTCTACCTTCTTGTCTCAGCCCCAAAAAGGCATATTCCTAATTGTTTTAGCTTGTTCAAGATAAATTAGTGTAAGAGTAGACTGCTTGATGGGTTTAATTCATGTTAAAACTACTATCTCTCTCTGTAGCAGGTGTCTTTAAGCTCTCAGGAGAGTATTCCAATGTAGGAAAGAGGAGCTAGGTTCTATGGAGCAAGTGACAAAACTTTGGGCTTCAAGTTATAGTGGAAGATGCTAATGGTTACTCTCAGGTGAATCCAAATAAAGAGGATTGCAGACTTGATGAAAGTCAGTGTGCCCTGAGCATATTTGTCAGGTCCAACAGATGTCATTTAGGTTCTTTTGTAACAGAAATTAACTAGGGGCTTTTGGGACTGATGAATAACCTGCTGTGCTGCTGCATGGTCATTTTTGATGTAGATGTTTTGAACAGAGGTGCTCTATGGAGTGGCTCAAGTTGGTTTCTTTGCAACAGCAATGCATAGTCAGGATCCTGACCTTGGTGCCGAAGTCTTATCAGGAGGTAACTGCAGCTGAGGTAGAACTGAAATGGTCAGATGTGTGAGAGAGGAGAAAGATTGGTAGGCATTAGAAAAAAAGGAATTGCTAGGAAAAGCACATGAAGTAAACGGCTTAAAGAAAAGATGAGGTGAGAGAACATTGCAGAAAGTGTGAATCAAATCAACCTAAGTGGTATGGCTTAAAAATACGAAGAAATTCATAACCCTTTGTTTTCTTCCTTCTTCCGGTGTTGGTGAATCAGGTGGTTTTGTCCTTACGTAGTGTTAGGTATCTAATAAGTAAGCTCTAGTGCTTCTTGTATAGAGGAACACTTCTGTCAGTCGCCCACCCCTCGCTCCCCAGATTTAATTCATCAAAAGTATAAATAACCCTTTAACCATGCTTGTTTCATATTTTGAGTCTAGTCTTAAAGAGGACAATTGTCAAGTGTTTAGAATATTGGTATTTTGAGGAGACTGCTTGGTGGCAATGCACATATGAAAGTCAGAAGAGGAGGTTTAAACAAATGCCTGGTATAGTTACTGCAACCACAGAGCAACCAAGGATCAGAACATCTGGTGTGAGTAGAGAAAGATAGGCAACTGCATAAATCCATCGTTCTGTTCATACCTTACATATTACAAGCTGTTCTGCTCCTCATCTTAGAAAAGATGCATTATTGTTGGAAAAGGTTCCCTCAACGGCAATAAGATATGAATCAGTTCCTAGATAAGAAATGATTGAACAGACTAGGACCTGTCACAGGATGGGACAATGGTATGGTAAGGCTCCCTAAAATGCTTCTGGAGTGAGCAGGTGGAGATGGGAAGAGCATGCACACAGTCAAATCAAAGTTAGATGCTAGGTTCAGAAGAAACAAAAGGAGGTTGTTCTTCCCTTAGTATAGGGAATTCACAGGTATACTTGCTGTACAATGTATACACAAAAGTTATTGTGGACTTAAGGGGAGGTTGGGCAAAGGTTGGAAGACGGATACATTGGGGTTAGTAAATGGATGAGCAACAGCCAAAGGAAGTCTTGAGTTGAAAATAGCTGGAGGTTGTGAGTTTAAGGGGGAGGAGTTGTATGCTTGTCTTTTTCCTCTTCCCTGGGCAGCCACTTCTGGTTGTTCTTTTTTGGTCAGTTTAAATAGTTAATGGCGTGTGCTAGTATATTGCATTCTACAGTGTGGAGTTTGCAGTTACAATGATGGTATTTAAAAATGCTTGATACTGCAGTAGGAGTGATCCTGGTTCTAGCTTTTGAGATTATGTGTGTCATTACTGGATAGTTTGGTGGGTTTCTTTGCAATAGCTGAAAGTAGAACTGCAATGCATGTTCCTTTAAATGCTGTCTCTGGTATTTTGCAGGTAATGTTTTAATATTTTCAAAATACTTTTTGTTATTTTAAAAAAGGTTTTCTTCAGTATTTGATACTACTTCCTACCTGTCATAAAATGTTCACAAGTTGCAGAGCATGCAGTATGGCTGAGTAATGGATTTTTTTTTTTAATGAAGCAAATCTGATTTTATCACTAGTCTACTGTGGATGACAATGCAAAGTAGCTCTTGTAGGAGTAGGGCATATTTCTAGGCTTTTCCTTCTGGCTTTCCTAATAAGAGCATTGAAGTTATGTGGTCTGCTGTACCTCAGTGAAGAGGGCATTAGTGTCCCTATGCTTTTTCCTCAAGTGGCTATGTGGTTTGCTACCACTTTTATTTATTAACAGCTGTGCATGCACATTATCAGATGGGTTTTAGACTTTACTGTTCAGCAGTGGTTGTGTTTCAGTGCTGGCTTTGGGCTTTCAGTTCAGGCTTCATTCAAAGACTCCTTCAGGTACAGCCCACTTCACCAACAAACATGATTGCCTCCATGAGGTCTGTCCATTCCTTTATACTGATGCATCTTTTTAATGCAACAGGGTAGTGACTGGTAATTTTGAAATCCATAAGAAAACCTTTGAAGGCTTTTAGGAGTATAGAGTAACAGATGTCAGAGCTGCTTGAAATAAAAAATACACAAATTGATGACAAGTATCCTAACTATGAGAATCTGCTAGCAATTACAACCAGTTTAATAATAAAAAGTACAGAATGCTTTTTCTTACCAAGAAAAGTCTTAAATAAAACTTCATTTTCATTAGAGATTTCAAGAGAGAACCAAGTGTTTGGAGGCATCTAGACTGGAATACATGGTTTCCAAACTAAGCTTTGGTCCAGTTTTTGCATTTCAGATACCTAAATAACTTTGACTGTATAGTACTTCTCTTAGGTGGCTGTTGAAACAATTCCTTTTTAAATGTGTTCTAAGTTTTGATTTACCTTGGTAGTGTTTTATATGCAGAAGATCTTAGTGGCATCAGTAGAGCAGCAAGAAGTTTTACAGAATGGAGTACTTCATATCTTTCCACATGTATTGTGACTTAGTGGAAAGTAGGGGTTTGTGTGATTATTTGCCCTCTCATTTGATATGTTGCTTTTGTGAGGGTAAGTCAGATGACAGGTGTCTGAAGAATATTATGCTGGTACATTTTTTTCTTTCATGTTAACATACTAAGCTCCAACCGATGTTTTCCCTTGATGGCTGGACAAGGGTAAATGAGGGTATGTTTGTACTGCAGAACTGAGGGCTGTGCAGGAAACTCCCCTCCCCCATGAGTTTGTGGCATCTGGCTGAACACATGCTCTCCACAAGTTAAAGCAGTACAGTTATACTGGTGTGGCAGTGCCCTATCTAAATAGCCCTGATAAGAGAGAATTTTAGTAGCTTGAAAAACTTGCAGCTTTGAATCTATGCTTTTCTGTGTTGTGCTGTTTGGGTAGAGTGCATACCTTGTAGAACTTGCACCATGTGGTGGGCTGTGAGCACTGTCTCTGATCACCTCTAAGTACTGTAAGCTGCTATTAAGTGTATGTGTTGGCAGTCTTTTTGAATTCTTGAAGTTACCATGGCTGTCAGAAACTTGATGTGTTGCTTAAGAACTTTCATTAGGTTTCATTGCAGTAGTTCTATTTGCTGTCCAAAGTAAGCTGTAGGGTGTACTAAGTTGAGTAGTTGTTGCATTATAACCCTCGCAGCCAAGAGGGCCAGCCGGGTCCTGGGGTGCATCAAGCTCTCCATTACTAGCTGATCAAGAGAAGTGGTAGTCCCACTTTCCTTGGTGGGTCCCTTCCAACTTGGGATATTCGGTGATTCTGTGATCTGCTTTCGCAGTTAACTTCTGGTTTGTCATCATGATTGCTGTTGGCTTTTGAATATTGAGATCCTTTACACAAGGGTGTCTGTTAAACAGATCTTTGGTGGCCCTGAGGAAGTACTTAGTAAATAGAACTGCATTTAACAAAAGTTTGGTAAAATATAGAGTATGACTTGAATATACTTGAATTTAGGTAGAGACGGTCTCCAAAGAATACTGTCTTGCTCTTGGCATAGCATATTCTGGAATGATGAAGTTTAGGAATGTTTTGCTAAAATTAAGATAGCTCTCTAGCTAGTGTTTTGAACTAGTGATATGAATAAGCAGATGAAGAACACACCAAACTACTTAGCCCTGTAGATCAGTAAATGTCTGAATGCAAAAATGAGATTTTCTTCTACATACGATCTGAAAGTGGTCTTAAATATGTATTTCTAAATTTACATTTGCACAAATAGCAGTAGGTGAAAATTTTACATTATTTTTAAAAGAGCATACTTGCATTTAAGAAGACATCTCAGAATCTCCTTTGTGTTACTGAGAAGAAACATCAGTTATGCTAGCATCCCAAATCTACCTTGCCAGCATATCTCAGTGATTATTAGAAAGCATTATCTGTGTAAGAGTCTGTTAGTTTTGTGCTTGGCACTCTCTGAATTCCTTTTTTCACTAGAAGTTTGAAATTTGCTGCAGTAGAGTGATTATGTCATGACAAAGGAAATATGTATTTTAACCAGTAGATGGAGCCATATTAGTTGCATATTAGCATGTCTATTTACTAAGATTTTGAAAACTTTATCTTAAAGTCTTTCCAGTCATTTTGCCTTTAGATTTTGACTCATAGGTATTTTATCATTTCCTTATCTACAGGGAAGACTAAATATTTTTCCAATAACGGATTGTGCAGCAGGAAGGCCATTCCATTTTCAAAAATACGCAAAAAAGAGTGAATGCTTGTGCTTTATGGGAATTGCACTTACCTCTGTAGATTTTCCAGTGTTATGCGAGTACAGCACTATAGCATTTGTACACCTTGTGTTGCCTGAAACAAAGATTTTTGGAACATTGATCCATAGTGTTGTATGTATCTTGACAGTATGGATGCTCTTGTGACTTATGCCCAGGAAAGGCTGTTGGCTCAAATTGAGATTTTTGTTCCTCCTACTCCAGCGCCTTAAACTGCTGAGGGAAATGGCAGAGGTCATTGCTAGGCTGCTCTCCATAATCTTTGAGAGGTCCTGGAGAACGGGAGAGGTGCCTGAGGACTGGAGGAAGGCCAATGTTATCCCAAACTTCAAAAGGGGCAAAAAAGGTGACCTGGGTAACTATAGGCTGGTCAGCCTCACCTCCATCCCTGGAAAGGTGATGGAACAGTTTGTACTTGCAACCATCTCCAATCATTTGGAGGAGAGGAGGCTTATCACGAGTAGTCAACATGGATTCCTTAAGGGGAAGTCCTCCTTGACTAATCTGATAGCCTTTTATGATGGCATAACTAGGTGGATAGATGCGGGGAAGGCAGT
>VWZO01008152.1:1362261-1452356 GCA_013396975.1 Bucco capensis | reverse complement strand
AGTCCAGCACAGGGCTGCCAAGATTATTAAAGGAGTGGAACATCTGCCCTATGAGGACAGGCTGAGAGAGCTGGATCTCTTCAGCCTGGAGAAGAGGAGACTGAGAGGGGACCTCATTAATGTCTACAAATATGTTAAGGTTGAATGTCAGGAGGAGAGAGCCAGGCTCTTTTTAATGTCATCCAATGTTAGGACAAGAGGGAATGGGAGCAAGTTGGATCACAGGAGGTTTAGTATTAACATGAGGAAGAACTTCTTTATGGTAAGGGTGACGGAGCACTGGAACAGGCTGCCCAGGAGGGTTGTGGAGTATCCTTCTCTGGAGACATTCCAGAGCTGCCTGGACACATTCCTGTGTGACCTTGTCTAGGTGATCCTGCTCTGGCAGGGGGGTTGGACTAGATGATCTTTCTAGGTTCCTTCCAACCCGTCACATACTGTGATACTGTGAAACTAAATTGACTCAAAGCTCGTAATGGAATGATTGTCCTATTTGGGTATACTGGCACAAGTTGTCTTATTTCAGCAATGCTGGAGTGCTTCATAACCTTGAAACACCCCTGGCTTATTAATTCTAGCGAGTCCCATTTTAGCAGAAGTATTTGCAGTGCTGTACTTGTATTTTCTTGTATGTTTCAGCATCCCCTTTTCTAAAAGATAGTTTATGTTTTACTTAGTGTTTGACTCTGTCCCTGAGTTTGTACTTAGTACAAATAGACCTTCTCTTTTCCCTACTCTTTCAAGTCTTTGGTGCTGGAAATTATTTTTGGTGAATAGTGTTAACTTGAAAAGTAGGACCTCATTCAAACCTTAATTTTGAACTCTCTCAATGTTATTTTATGTTATTTTAGTGAGGTATGGGTATATTGTCTTCTTTGCCAGATACCTCCTGTGAGGGATTTTGAGGTTTCCTGTTACTCAGATTTTGTTGTGTTTTGTTTGTTTCCACTTTGAGGACTGGATTGGAAGTTTTCTACAAATTATACAGAATGAGTACAGATATTTTTCATAAGACATAGTTGTGCTGAAAAGCCTCTAGACTTCTCTTTTTGGCCATGATTTCAGTATCCTGAAATACCAATATATTTTTAAACTTAAAAACAGACTTGAAGTTTTTTTTAGCCAAGAGACAGTCTTCAGTAGAGGTTTCCATATTGAGCACCAGTTGTCAAACTGCCCTAGTTGAACAGAATTTCTGGAGTCTGCCTCCAAACAAACTGCAGCTTCCTGTGAATGAGACATGTGGGCAGAGGCTACATAGAGGAAGGAAGAAATACATAGCATCCCCTGTCCCTCCACACTGATATATGTTAGAATTCTGCTGTTTGACCTTCTACTCTGCCTTCTGCTACTATTCCTTTTACAGTACAGTTATAATTATACTACTGAGGGTCTGTTAGCTGAGGTCTGCTTTTAGGTGTGAAGAACTGAGGACTCATGAAAACGTGACTTTTTATCAGTTATCTTTTTCTCTATGGGATTGTGTGTGTTAAGATTGTGTATGTGGACAGCATGTCTTGAAAAACTGCTTCCATAAAGTTTAAAGTGAAGATTTTTTCTTTCCTGTGCTCATTATTGCACTGGACCGATTCCTCTGCATTTTCCATGACTGTGTCCTAAATATATGCTGGCTCTATCTTGACTGGGATCTATTTTGGGGTGAAGGTAGAGAGACCTAACTGATCGTAAATACCTATGTTATGGCAAGGGTAATAATAGCAATTATCCTTTGATAGAAAAAGCTAAGAATTTGCTTCAACGATAAGTTCTGCTTCTGAGCACCACCATGACTGTTTCACTAGCAGAGTATAGTCAGAAGATTAGAGAATCTCTGATCAGTCTGTGTTAAGTCTTTGTTACCCAAGAGCAGAAAGATGGTAAACCTTGTGTTCGTAGAGGTGTTGTAATAGAACAACAATTCTGTTTCTGGAATGTGATTGCTACTTATTGCAAAAACTCTGTTACCTTGACAAAAGATTCAGGCTACTGTGTTCTGAATCCCAAAAGTCATACTAGACAAGGTTATGAATAAGAGACTAGAGCTTGTAAATCACGAGTATTGCTAACTGACTAGATTGTAAGTTAACATTTAGAAGCCCTGATTCTTCAGGTTTTCTCTTATGTTTATAAGAAAAGGATGTATAGCAGGTGCTAAGGTGTATAACATCTAGTTGTAAAAGGTTGTATTTTCAGTTTCTGGTGTATAACTTCAGATTTGGAGGAAAAAAATTAAATGTGTTTTCTCCCCTTCTTGTTACCCTCCACATCTCTTGTTAGTTTTAGCTCCAGCAGAGCTTTTGGCTTATCTAACTCTACCCCTGCATGATTAGATAATGTCTGTCTATTCTTCCCACCCCTTCCATGTACAGTGTTTTGCATTTGAGCTCAGTCACAGGTTCCCTTTTCTCTCATTCAGGTCCATTGTCAGGTCTGCTTGAATTTCTGCATGCAGGAATGGTCCCTCTTGTGCTTTGAGGAGGCTGTCTCTGGAGATCAGCCATCTCTTCCTTTGCCCTCCATGGTGGTCTTCCATGAGATTCTACCAAGAAGATTGCTGAACAAGCTGAAATCTGCTCACCTGAAGTGACATGTTGTAACTGTGTATACTAGGTCTTGCAGTGTATGCTGTACTATTTATCTTTCTTACTTCTCTCAGGACTTTAAACTCCACAATTTCATGGTTGCTGTGGCTAAGGCTACTCTTGACTTCCCCATCTCTGATTTTTCCTTGTTTACAAGGAGCAAGTCCAGCACATTATCTTCACTAGTTGACTTGATCATTTGCACAAAGATTTTTCAACACACTCAAATCTTCTGGAGTGCTTGTGCTGGTAGGCCACACCCTACCAGCAGATAACAGTGGGTTTAGACCCCAGTGTGTACCAGTATCTGCAACAGTGAAGCTTCCTCCAGCTTTTGAATGAAGGCTTCTTGATAGGGAGTTCCGTAGCAGGCATCTAGCACAGTCACCCATGTTGGGCTGCTCTCTCATCCTTACCCATAAGATCTTGACTGTGTTAATCTCTTATTCCAAGCAAAGCAGTGTTTGTTGTAGCAAGCCCTTTGCATAGATTGAAACGTATGTTCCTTAATTTTCTATCCTGGGTTTTCTCAAGAGCTTGTTTCCATCTGTTGCAGCACTGCAGCCATGTGAGCTGTCCCCCTATCACTCTGAAGTTCCTGTGAAGTTATAGCTCTGCAACCATGTATGGACTAAGTCCTCTTGTTACTTCCTATGCTGTGTATGCTTCTGTGCAAGCAGTTGAGTTGGGCCCCCAGACATGCCTCTTTCACAAGGGAAATGTAAGAACTTTCTGTCATGTGTTCCCCATGTCTTTACTTCTCTTAAGCATGACAACCTTTCTCCACCATGTTCAGCTGAAAGTTTTATTCACAAGTTTAATGTGCATTGCTCTTGCCACACTTTGTCAGATGGATCCTTGTTCCTGGAAGGTTTCTCTGGTCATAGCAGTAAAAGCTCTGCTAATAACATACTGACCCTCTGGATGCCTCTGCTCTGCCCTAAGCCTTTTGCCTCTCACTTGGAGAGATCAAGAAGTACAACCTAGGCCTCTTACAGAATGAGCACAGTGCTCAGTAGTCACTGCTCAGTAGTCACTACTGATTTGCTTAGTGATTGCTTTTTGTAAGTGTTACTGGTATCCATATGGATAAGCAGGAAGGTGCAATAGTTTGAGAATCAGATGAGCCTCAGTCTTTTCAAAACATTATTTGGCAAGCAGCAGACCGCCCAGCATCTCCTGCGTATCTTCCCTGTTGTGCAGTTTTTGCCACCTTTTGCAGCCATCTTACCTGGCCACTCAGTACCTCAAAGATAGCACACCACTCTCATGAGGCCACTGCTATCAGAAGCACCAGGAAGGATCAGTGGGTGCTCTGCAGCCTAACACCTGGATGCTGACATCCTGTGCAGTTCTTGGAGTTGGGATCCCTGATATGGAGGGTCACAAAGATGGTTAATGGCTTGGAGGGGGAGTCATATGAGGAAAGGGTGAAATCACTTGGACTGTTCAGCCTGGAGAAGAGGAGACTGAGGGGAGACCTCATTACAGTTTATAACTTCCTCGTGGGTGCTAACCTCTTCTCTCTGATGACCAGTGATAGGCTCTGGGGGAATGGCATGAAGCTGTGCTGGGGAAAATTCAGCTTAGATGTTAGGAAGAGGTTCTTCACCCAGAGAGTGGTGGAGCACTGGAACAGGCTCCCCAGGGAGGCAGTCATGGCTCCAACTCTCATGGAGTTTAAGAAGCACTTGGACAATGCTCATAGATACGTAATGTGACTTTGGGGTTGTCCTGTGCCTAAATAGGAGTTGGACTTGATGATCCTAGTGGGTCCCTTCCAACTCGGGATATTCTGTGTGTGATATAGGAGGGACAGTTGCTTCAGCTGGTGTTGGAGACTTCATCCTGTAATATTTTGGACAACCTTAAATGGTGTTTCAGGGCTCTTTGTTGTGTGAACTGCTGTGACATCTTTTATCTGCCTCTGTTGGCTGAGCCTTGGGAGATGTGCTGTGCCCGTGTTTATGTTGTTAAGCTATTAAACTTGACCATCTAGTTCTGTTCACAGTATAGATTTAAGGCACATGTGTTTATGTGAATGTTCTGTTGTACTTAGGATTTTTTCTGATGGATACATCATGTTAATAGTACTTTAACAACTCCAGTATTGTCAATTTACTTGTAATGATTGCTATTTCTGCAAGGTGGATATTCATTAATAATCATTAATGTTTTTAGTTGGCTGGTGCTGTTGAGTTGGCTGATGTTGTGTAACTTCTTGGCTTCTGAGCTTGGAGGGGCCAAACACAACAGATTTTCATGCTGACTTTTTGCCAGGTTATGTGCCTGTAATAATATACATCTCTAATCTTACCTTGAAATACTTAATGAAGTATTTATTAAATGATGTTGTGTAAAGAAAGGGGGGACAATTTTGCCATATGGGAGATGCTTCGGTTGAAAAGCCTAAGTTTCATTCTCTTTCACTGTGGTAGTTGTAAACATAATTTGTTGCAGGTAGGACACTACAGCTTTAGTCTGTGTTACAGGAATTATTTTTTCCCTTTGGGTTGTACAGCACTATTGTGAGGATATATTATTATGTAAGTGCATGCATTTCTTTAACACATTTCCAGACAGACTTTGTGTACGAGAAAGGAAATTCAAAACTTACTTAGTGACTAGCCACAGTTGATATTACTGTTGATGGTAAATTGTTTGTCAAATGTCTACACCCTACCAGCCATGCATTTTGAAACTGTTTATATAAAAACAAACAGATAGCATCTGATAATAATTATTGTGACTCATTTAAGGAAGTGATAAAACCCAAGAGTAGCAGAGATCCCTTCCTTTTTCAGCTTGATTTTTTTTTTTTTATTAACATTGCTGTGTTTGCCTGCCATCGAGGGGTATCAAAAAGGAAATTAAGGAGGCAGATGTTCTTGTAATTAATATTTGATTGGAGATAGTTACATAATGATAGGATGGAAACACATGTTTCAGCTTATAAATTAAGTGCAGTTATTGGACAGCTTTAATTTTAGATTGTAAATACAAGCAATTTTATTAAAGCTTTTCTAACTGATTTTTATGGAAATTACTGTTTGAAAACTGCTGATGTATGCCCAATGAAAAAGGAAGAACATCAACCAGTTTTTTTTTGTTGTTGGCAACAGTATTGTCATCCACGACCTGTCTTAATTACTGTTACTATATAAAGTGCTTGCAGTTACTCGACATTTTTTAGACAAGTAACTGGAGTTTATTTTCAGCATATTTTGTAATGCACTTTGCTAGATTGACTTTGCTTGCTTTTACTGGAATATGTAACTGTATATGATTCTGTGTATGGTAAGGGTAAATATTCTTGTTTTATACCTGGACTGAGGTATGATTCAGCTGAGGAAGATCAGTTTGAGAAGCTGAGCATATTCTTCCTTAATAGAATGAACATTTATTTTTAAACTAAGTAAAATTATGGATTCAAGCCTTCAGAACAGGCAACCCAAACAAGTTTAACTATCTGATGTCCATGAAATAAAAAATTAAATAGTGGGATGCTACCTTTTTTCTTTGATTGAGCAGCTGTTCACCAAATGATTGTGTCTGATTTAAAACACTTGTCAAACAAAACATTGTTTGATATGATTAAATGTAATTAATCAATTTATAGACACAAATTCCATTTGTTTATAACTTTCATATAGTGCATATGCAAAGTAGGTAGTCTGTTAGCTTATAGTTAAGGAAGAAGATGGCTATAATCTATTGACTGAATACAAATAGTTTGAGGCTTTTAATTCATGAGCAAGAGTAAGTTGCCTTTTCTATGAAGATGGAAATGAAGTGAAAAATTTAAATAGGGAGCTGAAGAAATACTGCTAGTATTCTGTGCTCTGAGTGGACAGAACCTTTTGAAAAGACAGGCAAACAAGAAAGTTCAGTGTGCTTTTCTCATTGGTGATGGAACTGACTTGCTGTAAAACATTTGGTATGTGGGATTTTAGCAGATTCTAATAATTTGGAATATGCTGTTTTACTAAATCAAGTGACTAATTTCTCTGTCACATTCAGTGATTCATCATGTGACTGTATATTTAATGTGTTTGCATTTATGGTAGCCCAGGCTAGGTGTCTGATTGTTATAAATGCTAGATTCTGAAGGCAATGTAAACATTAGAATTTGCATGTTTACAGAGTAGTTCTCAAACCAGGTGTACTTCTCTAGATAATATTCGATATGCTTCAGTGTGTATAAAGGGTGTGCACTTACGTGCTAGTCCATCTATATCAACTACATAGCTGTGGTTCTTTGGGGAACAAGTAGTAGGTTGACACTTTAAAAACTATATTGTGGATTAATGCATTCACAAATAATTAACTTCAGCTTCTTGACAAGATGCTCATTTTTCTTTTGCTGTCTTTGGAAGAAATTTTTAGAGCTTGATGACTACTGGTTAGATAATGAAGTTTCAAGCAGCCAAGGCTGAAGTCTTCTCTGTTGCCATGAGAGGTTGCTGCAGAATACTTTGAGTTGAAAGAGTTGAAGGTGGAGAAATTTAGATTGGGGATTAAAAGGAAGTTCTTTACCCAGAGGGTAGTTAGGCACTGGAACAGGCTGCCCAGAGAGGTTGTGGATGCCCCATCCCTGGTAGTGTTCAAGGGCAGGCTGGATGTGGCCCTGGGCAACCTGGTCTAGTGTTTTGGCATCCCTGCTTGTGGCGGGGGGGTTGGAACTGCATGATCTTTGAGGTCCCTTCCAACCTGGCCATTCTATGATTCTATGATTCTATGATCTTTAAGGTCCCTTCCAACCTTGCCATTCTGTGATTCTATGAAATAATAACTGGTGTGTATTTTGAGTAATAACTGGTCCTTATTTTGAGTAAAGTCATAAATGTCCACTTCCAGGTGCTGGGGGAGGTCATAGCCACAGGATGAACTTGGTGACCACAAAGGCACCAGGGAACCAGGAAAATGTGTCTCTCTCTTTAGAAATACCTTATAGGGAATGGTAGCAGTATCTCCAAACAGAGGTTTAAATTTTGTCTTAGAGGTTTCAGAGGTGGTGAGAGCTGGGTAGAGACCCAGACAATGGCAGTACAGGTGTCAGGGCTGGGAATGGTGCTGTGGAAGCTGTGACAAGCTCAAGAGAATTGTGGTGGAGCAAGGCAATGGAGCTAAATACTTGCAAAGTGACAGAAGACATGATCTTAATTTTGAGAAGTGGTCTCCTATAGAACTATAGATCAAAATAATTTTGTGCTGTGCAAGTCTAATATTTCACCAACAGGTCATTGAAAAACGTATTTTAAGTCTACTAATGTTCTTAAAGTGAAGAATAGGAGGAAAAAAAAAAGGAGAATAATCTGGGTACTGCTTTCAGCCTCCTCTTGCTTATATAGGAATCATTAGGACAAGATAATGATCAGGAAAGTGGCTTGTTGTGAGGAGTAATACAGTGGTGAAGTGGACCTTGGTGGTGTCCTGTAAGCTCTGTGGCCAAAGTAGTTAAAGAATTTCATGGGAAATGCATTGTAACAGCAAGCAACAAAGGTGAGTTTTAGGTATGCCTTGACAAGGCTGCTGTTCTCCCCTTTCCCATTTTATTTTGGTTTTTAACTTTGTTGTAAAATATCCAGTGCTTTCTGTTAGAAGGAGCTTTGCCTGACTTTAATCCCTAACTTCATCTGTTGACAGATGACCTCAGGGGCACTGGATCACTAAGTGCCCTGTTCTGTTTGAGCAGTTATTCTATATTCCTGTGGTATGGAAGGATTCCCATGGGATGTCTCATATTTAAAAGTGTGTTTTGTGACTCTGGAAAAACAGTTGTGCTTTTGCCATGTACCTGCAAAGATTGACAGTGACTTGTACTGCAGTGTTGGAGAAAAGTTTTACTTGGTGGCTGTAGACAGGTGCCATTCTTTTAAAGTGAGAAGTAGAGTTGCAAATGCTTTCTAATTCTCCTGTATTTGAGATACTATTTCATATACAACTAAACACTGAGTTCCTTCTAAGTAGTATAATGTCACCTTTTCTTATGTTCCTCTGCTAATGTGTCTCAACTTTGGTATGAATTGCTAAGCTTTTAAGTGATGTGCATTCCTTGTTCCTTTTGATAAATATAATTTTTAAGTGTGATTTCTCTTTAATAACTATGCAGATACCAACAGCAGCTTTCCAGTGTATTCATTCTAGGCAGAGGGTAATGAAAACTGTATCATAAATGATCTCCTATATGTTACTGTACTTGTGGTATCTCTCTGCTACAGTCCAAGTCAGTCTCTGCTGTAGTTGCCTCATGACCCTGCCCTTCTCTGGGCTCAGCAGTCTCACGCGATCTGTGCACTTAGTGAATGGTGTCAGAGCTGAAGCGGCAAAATACTGTCATTGTAGTTTTATTGCCAGATTGGTTCCCTGGTCTGGTGTGTTGCTGATTTGGATGATTGGCATCAGTAGCACAAAAATGAGTGCAGCTTTCTGTTACTGTCTGCCTTATTAATACAAATAGATATAGATTGCTAGAACTTTTTTTGTTGGTAGTTGTGAATGTCATTGTAGAGGCTTGCTAATAAAATGGTACCTAGTTGACATTCAGCATGTAACAGTGGTAATTGTCTGATACTTGTGATGTGTAGATTTCAGATGTCTTGATGTTATTCAGCATAGCTTGGGAGATGTTATTTATGGAATGTATTTTCTATTAAAATAACCTGTGGACAACAGCACCTGAATTCTGTACATCACACTACTTGGAAAGTTAAAAACTTAAGATGAGATTCTGCTCTCTTTTCAAGTGGTCATGAGCAGACCTGCAGTTTATTTCCATTTAGCCCACCTTATTTTTAAAAGGAAATGCGGTGGGCCAGCAGAGTATTGATACCTCCTGCTGTATCAGTCCTGCTACTGATGTTGGAAATGATACCATACCTTCCTGTTACAGTTTGCTGAGCCTTGATTTGTAGGTAGTAATTTTTGTTCACTGTAAGAGTAAATATATTGTCAGTAAATTATGACACAGAGACCTGGTTTAACTGGGATGCAATTATATGAATAGAGAAGGATTTGAGAGACAGAATGCTGAAGGTGAAGAGTTAAGCCTTGAATTCATGTGAGTTGGTGAGATGCATGATCTTTCATGATTTTTCTGTGAAGACATGTAGGTGAATAATAATTCAAAATTTACAACATTCATTGAAAGAGTAATTTTTAAATTTATTTATTAGCTGCTGTTGATGTTCTTGTCAAGGAACTGATATGTATGGATGTAGCTTGGTTTGGTTCTGTTTGGAGAGTCTGTTGTAACTGGATAATTGGATAATTTGAGGGTTTTTTGCCTCTCTTTCTGTCCTTCTGTTCCTCCTCTCCTGCCTCTTTTTTTTTCCTTCCTGAGAATCTGCTTGCTATCATGGAAAGCCTTTTGTGTGCCTATGCTTCAGATAAAGTGAATACAAGACAGATAAAATTATCTACCCCATATTATGCTGCTTCATATCTGGGCTTGTCAGCTGTTCAGTTCTGTGCCATTTACTCAATTCTGTGATTCTATTACTTAATAATAAACACTGATCTGTTAAAATAATTCTTAATATTTGTACAAGTGATTATAGAGCATTTAGACATGGCCTTAGTTAGGTGGCCTTAATAGTGTAGTAGTTTGTAGTTCTTGTGAACTTTTGCACAGTGATCAAAGACTTCTTTAGGATAACGAAAAATTAGAGTACATGTTGAAAATGCTGCCAAAATTCTTGGAGATGAATTTAGGTAAAAGCAAGTGATAAGGAGTATGTTGTAGTTAAGTGAGCAGTTTTGAATTTAGAAAGCGTCCTCATTCTTTTGGGGGGGGGGAGTGGGCGGAGAAAGAAAAGCAAACTCAACAAAAACCCCACAAATCAAATTGTGCAAAACTTCCATAGCCTAGCTCAGTGCCATTTATGTGGGGACCACATGCTCGTGCCTGTTAAATTGAAATTCTTAGTAGTGTTCTGTTTGAACATGGTGAATTTCTTCAATCTATCTATATAGAAGGATATTTTTGAATCCAGAAGTAAGTACTCTAAAACTTTACTTCATGTTCATCAAGGTATTGAAATCAGAACTGCAGGGTGATTAATGAACTACTGTACACAACAGAGTACCCAGTGATTTTGCTGTTGATGTGATTCAGTTTACAAATTTCAGTGACCTCCTCTCTAGACAGTAAGTATGCGGCTCACAGAATGATGTGTAGTTGTGTAATGTCAGGAGGGCTCAAACTAGTGATCTGCTTCATGCTTGCTTTCAGCATCTTGGTGGCTTGTGACAGCTGTCACACATTGAGGAAGCCTGAGAGTCCACTACTGGGGCGATACACCAGGGAATGTCTGCGCAGAGTACATCAGCATTTCTCAGTATTCATCTGAAGCAAGCTGAAGTGTGCTATGCAGATATGCTTCTTGGGAACTAGCTGTTATATGGGAATTGTTTTCTGAAAAACACTTGTAGGTAGTCAAACTCTTGGATTTTATGGATAATTAAATTCATTAAATGATGAGTCACTGCCTACAAAGGTCTTTTGTGTTCCATAACATCACTTTAGAGGAATAACTTACATTTAATTTCTGTGTAATAGTAAACTTGTAGGAAGCTGCTCTTCATATGAGTTAGTAGGTTCTCATTTAATAAGCTGAAAGGAACCATCTGTAGGGATATTTGACATGTCAACATCACACAGTTTGTATCATACAAGTTGCTTCTGCATCATCTTAATCTCCCAGCACTTTGCCTCCCCCATGACCTTGGCCATGCTGCTATCCAAAATAAAGCCTCATTTAGAAGAACTGTCCATTTGTCTCATGAATAAGTATTTCTTGAGTTTTATATTCTTTATAAAGGGAGATACTGTGAGTTTGATAGGTGCTGTCCTTTAAGATACCTGAAGAAAGGTGACAGTGAATTGGGTTGTGGGTTTTTTTTTTTGGTTTTGGGTTTGTTTTTTTTTACTGCAGTGTTAGAAAAGATTCTCATGTTCATTTTGTATGATTTGTTCATATACAGAAGGGCTGACTTTGGATTATGAATGCAACTTTTAACACCCCACTCCTTGAAATGGGATTGTAAAGCATTAATAGAAACCTCATGCCAGATCTACCACTGATCAAGCACAGCTCTGCTTGCCAGAGACTCTGGAGACTTTGCAATAAGGCAGTTCACTGCGCTTCATGATAGACTAGGATCATAAGTGCGCTCTCATTTTAAGAGCAAAATTTGGAGGATAAGAAAGAAGAGCTTGTGGCTGTAGTAATATGTGCAGCTTGCTGGTGTGTTAATGCTAATGTTGCTGTAACATGTAATACTGGATATTTTTACAGATTGATCCAGAAACATAAGTGACTTGAAAATTACTCTTCTAATCCATGTTTCTGCCTTCTGTACCATGGTTAATAGAGGTTTTGGAATTAGTCCAATTTTATTGATTTTGAGGGAATTTTAATGGAAGCCTGTACCGCTGAAAAGAAAATTAAGGACTGTGTATCACAGTCTTAATGAAAAGATTAGAAGTTTTTGCAGAGAGCAAGGTCAGACAAAATCTTTGCTGTTTGGAAACTAGATAACATTGTTTTGGACCTGTCTTTCCAAAAAAACCCCTGCTTTTATAGGTAGAGATAAGCTCAAATAAGTGGAACTTGAAGGAGTATAAAAGTGAAAATAAAGAAGGAAAGATTGATGGAAAAAGTGTATGTTTTATGATAGCTACTTATGCTGCTTTAAAAAAAAAAAAGTCGCATACACTTGATAGAGATTCTTTTGCAGCATCAAACATATGGTTGAAATACTGCTGCAGCACAAATAGTACTGAATTCTCATTGTTGTCACTGAACATGTTCAAGGATGTGGTAATTTTGGGTAAGTTTGTCTACAGTTTGTTTTAGAATACTTCTGTAGTTAAGCATGTTGAGGCAGTTGCAGTTTGCAATTGCTGTGGTGTTCATCTAATGCAAACCTTTTCCTTGATTTTTATTGGAGCAGATGTTTATCTGAAAAGTGTTTTGGTAAGGGACTTAAAAATTTCCATGTGTTCCAAAAAAAACCCTCTTGTTTATATTTTAGAATGCTGGATTTTTCAGCTTGACTCTACATGCACACATGTTCTTCACTTTTTTAAATTAATAAAGCTTCTGAAGGTTTTTTTTGGGTTTTTTTTTGTTCCAAGACTACGTGGAACTAACTAGGAATTGGTTGATTACGCTCTAGAAAGAGAGTTCAATAACCTGCTTCAGAGAGGGTTGGGTTTTTTGTTTGTTTGTTTTTTTAAATTACCAAACCAAGTAAGTATTCTTTCCAAAACTTGGAATTACCTTTGATTTTTTTGTATTTACTAGTTCCTGCCCTGCGCTCCCCATTCTGTGCCAAAGGAATAGACAACCTCTTCCCCCATCACACACACTTGCAACCTAAACAAACCAACTTTTGTGCTTCTAGTAGTACTTCTAGTATAGATTTGTTCTAAGGAAGACTGCATTAAACGGTGGAAGAGCCATCGGGAACACAATTCAGCATAGGTGTTTCAGGATACATGTGAGTAGCTGAAGAACTGTATGAGTCTGTGCTCTGCATTAGGAAAATAATAGGTTTAATTTAGGATGTTGAAAAGAGATAAGTAAGAGTTAGGTTTTTGTTTAACTTTATTCTTCCTATATGAATCATTTAGTTTATAGTCATTTAGATATAGTAGTAAAGAGGCCTTCAGTAGCTTGGAAGTTAAAAGATGCACATATGTTGGAGTGAACATCTATTTAGAGAGTAGAAACAAGCTACTTTCAAACTCGTCAGCACTATCTGAGTATATATTTATTAGTCTATGCTTAGAGAATTTTCTAGACTGAGAGGCAGGGGGGAAATTAAATGTGGTATTTTGATTTCTGAACTTCTGGGTGGTAAATACAGTCTTCATAGTTGTACATTGTTTCTTTGGTGATGTTTGCCCCAAGTTTATGAACTCTACATTATTTGCTTTGTTTTTTTCCAACTGAAGTGGCACTAGTCCAGCTTCATTACTAGAGTTCTCATTATCTATGAACTAGGAATGAAAGAAGAAAAAAGAACAAGGAAGACAATGTCATATCATGAAGGTTAAGTTATGGATAATGTCTTAAAGAGCCAGTTTTCCTATGCATTATTGTGATAGGACAAGGAGATTAAGGTATGTTAGTGATAAAGAAAGGAAGAGTTGAAATGAAGCTCTGAATCTGATCTGCTAAAGTGGAGGCTGTGTTTTTGTAGGGTTGGCTCAAATGGGAAAAAGTATAGCTATTCATTTCATACTTGAATTGGAGAGCTATCTTATTCTGGAGGAGACATGGAATTAATTGCATCTGTTAGTATGGCTTTTTCTTTCCAACAAGGGAAAAAAATGAGGATTTTTTTTAGGAAGCACTGGTCTATTTTGCTGAACAAGAATACATGGCTAATGTGGGAAAAAAACCCTGCTTTTAAATGAATGAAAGAAAGATAATAAAATTATAAACCCACTTAGCAGATGTTTAACTACTGGATTGTTCTATTCTGGGACCCAAGGTACAAATTTGCTTTTATTTTGTATCACTGATGAGGTGTTGGATCAGTGCAGAAATATAACCTTGGAACTATTCTTAGCTGCTCTTGATGCAGAAAATGTTAAGTCTTGAACTCTGTTTCAGTTCCTTTTTTGGTATTCCCTGAGCAGGAATTGAAGGCATGCTGTCTTGCCCATTCAGCTCTTGTGTGACCCTGCGGCAGCTGTAATCAGCAGTCTGGGAGATGAGAGTTGTGAGGAAGCGATTGGCTGCGGGGCCAGGAGCAATTTCCCGGAGTACATCTGTGTCGAGCAGAGTGAGCTAAGGCAGTCATGTATGCGCAGTCTCTGATCTCTTGGGAGGTTCGTTTCAGGGTCTCCTACAAGGGCATTCTCTGCTGCACATCGGCATGGAAGAAGCTCGTCCAGGGAAGAAAATGCAACCTGTATGTAAATAGCAGCTATATAACTTAATAATGGTTTGAACATGCTTTGATGGAAGTGATATTTAGCAGCTGTGTCTCAGAATGGTGTGCTACCTTAGACTCAATAGTTGTGGGAGAAATTTTTGAAAGATTGGATGATAGATGTAATACTTGAAGTAGAGATTTCTATTTTGGGGAAGATGTTTTCTGTCTAGTTAGAATTACTTAATTATAGTAACTGGCAATTCAGAAAGAAAATGTGCTTTTACAGTCACGAGAGTATAGTAGCAGATTTTGAGAGTGGTTGACTCTGGCGGTTCTCCCCTCCCCCCCCCTTTTTTTTTTAATTCTTGTGCATAATTTTGAGTTGGGTTTTCTTAACTTGGAACGTTATCAGCTGTGGCTTTGAGTAATTCTGTGCAAGTATAGCAGTAATGTTTCTGGTAAAGAACCTTGAGATAGCCTATTGATTTGTTCCTTTTGACCAGAAAAAAAGGGAACTTAATGAGCTTTGTAAATGAGGTAAATAATCCTGGAAACATTGTTTTCTTCAGTCTTGAGTGGAGTAGCTACAAAAATCCATTTCTTTACAAAACAGAACAACCCAGAGGTCCAATATCTGCTAAGTGTTTGCAACTGTGTTATTAATTTTTGTGGAGATTTCTACAATGAAGGAGTGAACTCTAGTATTAATGTTACAAGCTATTGCTTAGCTCTTGCATGGGTAGTCTTTATCGCTGACATTTAACTGCAATGCAGTGTGTAACAGGGATTACTACTTCAGAGTTCCCTGGAAACTGAAGTCTATGGGATGGAATTTTCCTAAACCATAAAGCTTTAAAGACCCCTGAATTTTTTTATATCAATTTTATAAGATGACCACTAAGTCACTAAGAAGCAAAAGTTTTGTTTAAACATATTAAAGTGCATCTGATTGCAGTGGTCTTGTTTATTAGGGTCTCTGTAATACAGGGTTTTTTTGGTTTGGTTGGTTGGTTTGGTCTGTGTATTTTTTTTTTAATTTTCGCTGTGGTGCTACTTTCAGCTCTGAACACAGAACTCTTATCAGGCATGTGTATACATACAAGGTCTGAGATGACTAGTGATAAAGATTCTACTACTTCTGCTTTTCCTAGCAGTAATTTTAGAAATGCAAGTGATGAGGTAGAGGAATTTTTTTGAATGAAATTTAGTGCTGTAAGGCAGTGATAACATACAGCTTTGTAAAATGACTCATGTTAGATATGCAGCTTGCTATCTTGTGTTGGATTAGTAACATTATTAGCTAACTTCATGCATGGTGGTACATTTTCTGGTTTGCAGAACGCTTGGGTTGAATTCAAATGGACTTCTAATTTTATTCAAATATTCTCTAGCATTTAGTCATGCTGCCTTAGTATTAATCATGCCATCCTTTCTGTTCTAACCCAATTTTTTTTTTTTTTTACAAATTGCTGTGGTGTGCTGTAGTTGATAATGGCCAGTCACTGCTGTAACTAGTTTATTGTCAGTGTTCATGCTTCCTCTTTTTCTAACTTTTCCTCACAATTTAATTTTGTATTCTGTTTACTGTCCAAAGACTAGTGTCTGATTTGTGTGGGATGTGCCTTGTCTTGCAGGTTGTGGCACTTGGTGTGATAGTGGCCAGAGTAATGCCTGCTAAGAACCACTGAAATAAAATTAATTATAACTATTGGATGTTCAGCTGTGCAGGATGCAAAACATTAACATGCTTAGAATTGTTTTTTTCCAAAAGTGTGGTAGATTGTTTTTGGTCTCTACCCCGCCCCCCCCAAAAGCCAGGTGTTTTTGTTTTGTTCTGGGTTTTGGTTTTGTTCTTTACAGTAGCACACATTCATTTTGTTCCAGTAAGGTATGTGAGGGACAGTAAAGTAAAATGCAACTTCTGGAGAGTCTTATTGAAGTCTGTTGATGTCTATTGGACACACTTGGCCAAACAAGGTTTGTATAGCTCCCATGTTTTTTTGTAAGTCTTCTGGAAGCAGATTGGTCAGATGTATTTAGTAGGGTAAGCTAAGCAGTTAATTACAGGATTAGTAGGCTAGAAACACTTCTCTAAGTATTCGTAACCTCTTTCGTTATAGCTGTGGTCTTACTGAAAATCTGTCAGACCTTCCTGTGAGGCTCTGATATCGTTTTGATTAGGAGTTGTATAAAACTCACAAGGAAAGTAGGTGGTGGAGGTAGTGACACCAAAAGCCTTGAGCTGTGCTGGAGTCTGTAGTGCTTGAGCAATAGCCACTACCATGAGAGTGGGGGGCGGGGGGAAATCTGGAAAGCAGCTGTTCCTGTGCAAATGAGACTACAGCAAATACAAGCAAGGGGGAACCCATCAATATGGTATGCTTCCTGTTTTAAACCTGGCGAGTGTTCTGTTTGTGAATTATTATTAATGCTACTCTTCTCTGTATATATTTAGATGGCAAGGCCAGCTAAAAATTGTATGCTGACAAAATGAGATAGCACCCATTTATATTTGGTGCATTTTCCCTTGGCTGTTAGGTTGCTGTGCTTGATTTAGAACTGGTAGTGTTTCATCACTTTGGCAACTTTGAAGATACATTATTGCAGTGCGGGCCAATATTGTGTGCAAAGAACTAGCTTCAAATACATTTATAGGACCACTTGTACAGGTCTGCTAAAGATTGTTTAATAGGCTGAGTAATACCTTCAATTACTGCTGTTCAGAAAAAAATCGATTTTTCACATCCTATCTGTACTTCAAGGAGGTGGCAACTGGAGATGCCTGTCCTCCTGCCCACCACAGGCTCGTCTTACCTCTGGTTTAAAAGCAGAATCAGTCTGACAGAGAAGTTCTGAATAAGAACTTCACAAGTGCTGCTGTTATGTTGTTCCTACAGGTGAACCATGTGAAAAAAGCCCTTTCTGATTTACTCAGTCTAAACTAAGGCTACTTGGTGCTCTTTATGGGTAGCAGTGGGAGAGCTATAGGGTAGACCTAGTGCTGATGATTGCCAGAGATAAAATGATTGTCACTGAAACATTGAACTCTGCATGTACTAGTCACAGATTTCCTTAACAGTCTAACTTTTGGGTTTCTTACAGAATCATAGAATGGTTTGGGTTGGAAGGGACCTCTGGAGGTCATCTAGTCCAACCCCCCTGCAGTGGGCAGGGACATCCCCAACTAGATCAGGTTGCTCAGAGCCCTGTTAAGCCTCACCTTGAATGCCTCCAGGGATGGGAACTCAACCACCTCCCTGGACCACCTGTTCCAGTATTCCACCACCCTCGTGGTGAGGAGCTTCTTTCTAATATCCAGTCTAAATTTACTCATCTCCAATTTAAAACCATTGCCCCATGTCCTTTCACTACAGGCCTTTGCAAATAAGACCTTTCCAGCCTTCTTGTAAGTTCCCTTTAGGTACTGGAAAGTCACTAGTAGGTTCCCTCAAAGCCTTCTCTTCTCCAGGCTGAACAATCCCAGCTCCCTCAGCCTGTCCTCATAGGAGAGGTGTTCCAGCCCTCTGATCATTCTTGTGGCCTCCTCTGGACCTGCTCCATCAGGTCCATGTCTTTTCTGTATTGAGGGCTCCAGAACTGGACACAGTATTCCAGATGAGGTCTAACCAGAGCAGAGTAAAGTGGCAGAATCACCTCTCTGGATCTGCTGGTTCTTAATTATTCTGGACAATATATTTCAGTAACTGTGTGACAACGCAAATGAGTTTGTGCAACTATATATTAAAAAAGGTAAGTTGTAAAGTATTTTATATACGTACATACATATCTGAAGAGTAGTTGCAGAATTAGATTTTGTAGTTCCTCTTTAGTCATTTTGGCCATGCATCTTAAAAATAAAGGTTTTCATTCCTTTTTCCAGCTAAGCTTCTATTTTTCAAGCAGAGTAATATTGGTATTTTTTATATATATTTTGTTGTTGTTGTTACTTGAGCCTTGATGGCTATCATATATGTATTCTGAATGCAGATCTAATAAATTGAGGGTGGATGATACAACAAAAATCCTTTGATTGTGCTTTCTAGGTCTGAGTCGAGCCATCATTTTGAATTCTGTTTGCACTGATTTATGTTGGGAAGCTGCTGTAGGCCTCTACTGTTGTATCCTCTTGAAGACAGCATGTTGGATAAATGGTCTGATGCAACTTAACTGCTCCTGTGATGAAAACATGAAGAGCAAAGTATGGAGAACTGTGCGATGTGCACTGTGCAAAAATTCTCACATGCTGTTAGTAAATCTTAGTATGTAAATCTTAGTCTGTAAGCAGTGTGTGCTCATTTTTTGAGAGGAATGATTTGTTGGTGCCGCATTTTAGCCTGAGAGCTAAATTCCATCTGCCAGATTTGGTGTTTCTACAGAGGCAGAAGATATATCAATGGGTTCTTGTGGGAAGGAGGGAAGTGTTTGCCATCTGTTCAAGCTGGAGAGGATGAGATACAATTACAGTCATAAAGCAATATGTAGGTTTACTGCGATGATGTAGGCAGTTGTAATGTAATAGTATCAAAACTAGAAATTTTAATGTCTTGGCCAGGAACAGATGTAGAAGGGGAAAAATAGGTATGAAAACCAAACACACGTACATTGTTTGGGGTTGATTTGTTTAGTGGTATGTTTTTTGGGTTTGTGTTTTTTGTTGGATTTTTAAATTGTTTTTTGTTTATTTGGTTTTTTGTGTGTGTTTATTTGGCTTGATTTGTGGGGGTTTTTTCAATCCCCCATTTGCATTTACTTGAATAAGCACTGCAGTGAAGGTTCTTTGTAGCATGAAAGTGGTAATGTAGTTTGTGGGGGGAGGTGGTGGTGGGGTGATAGTAATCTTTTTGGTTTTGTCCCCCCCTGTGCCCTGTTTACTTATTCCCATGAATGCTAGTGCTATCTGGTGGTGCTACCTGTAGTTCCCCAGCTGTCTTGGGGAAGAACTTTGGGCTGAGTGCAATGTAAATGGAGTGTATGAACCTTGACTTAGCTAAGTAATGGTTTTAAAAGTTGAGCTCAAATTATTCTGAATACAATTACCATATTACTCTTGGATTCAAAAGGTATACAGTTAACTGTATCAGCCATTTGTATGCTCACTGTCTATGACTGGAATTAATTGATTGAACTACTTTTCAAGCACCTTAAAAATGTGTTGCTAGCAATCTCTTGGAAGTGGTTATTCAGTAATGTGCTTTGCCAGTGTGCCTTTCTGAAGTCTGTCGTGTATGTGACCGCATAAGGTTAGGCGAGTTGCACGTTGAGAAGAGCTTGTATAGATGACAGTGGAAAGTTTCCTTTAGATTTAATATTCTGTGCGTCATCCTTGTGCCAGTCTGCTGGACAGTAACTAACACATGATGCTGGAGGCTGACAACTTAATTCTTGCAAACTTGAGTGCTTTCCCTTATGATTCATGCAGTTTAGGACTGACCCTTTTTTTTTTTTTTTTTTAATGCTGACTTGTTAACATTTTATATATGAAAAGTGTATTGTGGTAAAGACAAATGCTTGAGAAGGTAATTAAGTAAAGTGTAAACAGTTTCTGAATACTTGTTTGTCTGAAAGGGGAATTACTCTTTTCTCCTGGATTCAGAAAAGAAATTGGAAAATCGGAGGTGGCAAGAGTAATCCCACAGGGATTCGGCTAGAGCAAAAAGTATT
This sequence comes from Bucco capensis, assembly GCA_013396975.1. Lineage (NCBI taxonomy): Eukaryota > Metazoa > Chordata > Aves > Piciformes > Bucconidae > Bucco > Bucco capensis. Next base: position 1,432,221 of record VWZO01008152.1, on the reverse strand, counting down.
TGAAAGTCTTGTCTGGCCTACATCAGTTGAAAAGGGATTTCATTTTCATGCTGGTGAAAGTTGTAAGGCTGAAAAGTCTTGTTACAATATTTGGAGGCACCTGTCACTGAATATGAAGGCTTAACTGGAACGTTGTTCCTACAGTACATTTGTATCTACAAATTTGGTGTTAGGAAAAAGTATTCCTGTATTTTAATACAACGTACTAGGATTTTTGTGTGTGGTGGTTGTGCCGGGGTTTTTGTTTGTTGTTGTGTTTTCTTTCTTTTACTTCTTTAAAGTACTATGGATTTGTTCTATTTTTACAAAAGACCATCTCCTTGTGAAAAAGCAAACCAAAGGTTGAAGGCTTAATCTTTCCCTAGAGTACCTTGGTTTCTGCCTGTGGTGTTTTTCCCTTCTTAATTGTTCTCTCTCTTGACTGAAAAGAGGATTTACATACATTATAAGTTAGTCTTAAGTTTTACTTTGGCTCCTCTTCATCAGCTGTTTTTTGGGGCATCTGTGGGATTATTGTATGTAAAGTTTCACATGAAATGGATGGTAAACTGCAGAGGACTGCTTGTTTTAAGATGAAGTAGTTCTCTGTGCCTAAAAAGAGGGAAGTTGATGCACTTTAAACAATCACCTCTCTATTTTAAACAATCACCTCTCTATGTATGTAAAAAGTTCATAAAGTAGAAGACCAGTAGAATGGGAATGTTTTGATTCAGCAGCTGTAGCAGTTTTCTCTCACTTCTGTGCCTTAAACTGACATAGTACATCTTCTGTAATTACTGGAAAGCTGTGCCCTACAGACTATTTTTAGCAAGGGAAAGGTTGTAGATTGGAATAAATTTTATAGTGTTTGAATATTTTGGCTTTTTTAACTGACCTAAAAATGTCTTATGATGGGACTTGCTGTTGACATCACAAAAGGTTGTGTTAAAATGATGCTTTGTGCTTTTTCTAAACAAAGGCTGTAAATTATATGCTTTCTTTATGTATGATATTTGTGGTTGCTAATGATTTATTCTTGGAAGAGTCTTTGCATATGTTGAGTACTTTGAGATCGTGATAGAATGGTTTGCAAGGGCATGCATGCCTTTCTGTAATCTAATCTCAAAAGACATGCTACTTTCACATGATGTGGTTTTAAAGGCTGATTCTGTATGTATAAGCTTGGCAAAGTACCTCTGTTACTAAAGCAAAGGGTGATAAAAATAACATGGTAGAAGTCATGCAGTATCGAAATTTTATTGGGAGATAAAAATCTTTTCTTGCATGTGTGTTTTCTGCAGTGTGTATGTCATTTTCTATTGGTATGGAGTAGTTTGTATAATCTGGAGGAAAAACTTTTGTCTTCCTTTTATTGCTTCCAACTGTCCTGAAAGGATAGTTGGGAGCAGGGGGGAAGATGAGGTATGGTATGTTTCAGCAATCTGTGGCTTTAACCATGAAGCTAGTTGTGGAAAAGATTTTGATCACAGTTTTCCTAATAGTAGAGTTTTTTCTCTCATGAGACACTTAAGATAATTTAAGGGATTTTTAATACTTTGTGTGTTTCTCTACTTTGAGTTTTTGGGTAAAGTGCAAGATCTGTGTGTATGCCTATTTCTGTGAACTGGAGTATACTGCACTCCTATAATTTTCTGTCTTAGTGGAGATAAAATGGAATAGATACACTTGACTCCTCTGTGATAATGTTGTAGCCTTACCAATGCAGTTAAGTGTTTCATTATACTTATTTGGTGCCTCAAAAGATTGTTAACTTGGGCTTTTTCTAAGCAGCAGCATTAGACCTCTTTTTTGTTACTGAGTTTATGCATGTTAGATTTCCCCCCCCCCTCTAAACTGTGTTGGAAAATCCCTCTTCAGTAAAGCTAACCAAGACCAACTTTGCAACTGTGTTTTTCCCTACCTTTGGAATAGTTATTGGATAGATGACAGAGGCCTAATTAATATGTTATGAAGGGCTCTTTAATTTTGTTGTGGTGTAGAGGAAAGTACTACTCTCCTCCTTCCCCCCATCTTATTGCCATGGTACTTTCTAAATTTCTGCTACTTTTTTATTAATAGGTCCATGCAACATTTTCAGAGATTTGCCCATCAGGCGTGACTGTGGTTTAAGCACCTGAATTTTTTCATTGTGGCTGTCTGGAGCATGCAGGTGGTTTTTTGTTGGCTTTTGTGTTTGGTTGGTTTTTTTCCTCCTCTAACACGGATGCAGGACTCTACAGCAGTGACAACATTATGTTAAGGAATGTAAACATTTGGAGAGAGGCAATTTTCATATTGTTTTGATGACAACTCTGAGATGAGACTGAGATTTCTACTGTTCAGTTGTTTTGAGATTTGTTTTTGTCGAGATTCAGCAAAAGACAGGGTTTAGAGCTTTGCTTTAGTGATGTGCTAAGTGCACTTAGAGGACACATTCAGAGCTAAGCCTATTCTCGAGCCTGTATGTTTCAAATACTGTGCTTTTGTGTTATGAGTGGTGTGGTTTTGGTAGTAATGGAATCTGAACAGATCGCATTGCAGCTTTTTGCATAAACCCTGTGAATTAGATGAGGTGTGGTTAATAATCTTGTCTGTTGAAACCTGTGTGAAACAGTTGTTTTGATCATTCCAAAACTCTTGGTCTTGGAGAGATCCCCAAGTTGTGTAACTTAACTCTTCTGCCACCCCTTTGTATAACCTTTGGTTCACAAAAGCTATTTGTTTTGGAAACTCTCACACAGAAATGGTACCCTAAGGACATGGGTTCAAGTTCTCTGAATGTTAACTTATGTAACTTTTAATGAATTTGCCAGTTTTTTTATGGAAGTAGATTCATTGCTGTTGAATGTAAAACTAAAAGAATATTGCACTCTTGAAATGTGTCTTTGATACGTTGAAATCAAAGCATTGCAAAAGGAAATGGTATGATATTTAGAATATCTGGTGATTTTACTCTTTTTCCTTGAAAACAGTGTAATGTTTTCTTGAAGAATTGCATGGGTAGATTTTCAGTGACATTCTTTCTTAATTTCTAAAAGATAAAAACCTGTTTTAGAAATCTTTGACTAACAGCTTCAGAGCTGCAGAATATGTTTAGCAATTTAGAAAATCGGTTCTATTTAATTTTAACTTAAATTTATGTCTTGTTTCTTCAGGGTCATGATGAGGAAGCCGTTGTGGATATGGGCAAAATTAGCTCTACTATCAATACAAACTTTGAGAAAGAAGAACTAGAGAGTAAGTTTGTGGTGGTTTTCTGTTTGTTTAATATGCTTTTTATTTTGCCTTAGGATAAAAAAAACCAAACTGTCTCCCTTCAAGTGCAGCCAGTATTGCTAAAAGGAATCAAGAGTTTTATGGCCATCATGAAATTCTAGGTAAAAAATAGTGAATAGCAGATGACCTGTGCTGTTTTTTCTCTCTGGCATGCTAATATATACTCAGTTATTCAAATGTGTTACAGGAAAAAATATATAAAGGAAAGCTTGCTTCTGAGTTTGTATAGGTTTGCAAAAATTATTGTTATTGGTAAGTAATTTCCCAGCATGAATGATGTCAAGTTCTGTAGAATCAAAATCTGCATAATACTAGAAGACTATCAGTACATTCACTAAGTAGTGTTTCTCCACAGTACTGACTCTGACTGCTTCGGAACACCAGAGAGCCGTTATAGTAGCAGTTTCAAGCTGAGGAAAGTTGATTTAGGTTTTTGTCATTTTCGTATACTGTGATATAACGAGTCAGTTAAAGTTGTTTGTTGCTGTTTCAGTCATACTCTTGCTGTTCACTTCAGTCTGTTACTGATTTCTGTTTTGAACCAACGCTTCCGTTTGTCTGACCATACAGTAAACCTGGTTAAATATGTTAAGCCAGCAGAAAATATAACAGTTCTGACAAAGGAAAGCGATAAGAAATATCTCAGCAGATGAGTACCCCAAACCAGTTTGCGTCACAGATGGGTGTGTGCCAGCGATGACCAGAGGAAGGAAGTACAAACATGAAGCTGAGATGTGCACCAGTGGAGGCTGCAGCAGTACCTGTTTAGATAGGGTTGAGCTGTGGTGAAGCAACTGCTGTGTGTGTTGCTGCATTCAGTGCAGATTTAAGCTGTCTCCTCCTTCATTTCCTTATCTTGCTTTTCTCTGCAACATGACCCAGAAAAAAGGTGTATATTTTGTAGAGAGGCAGGGGTTAAGGGGAAGCAGGCATTTAAATGGCTGGAGTAGTGTGCTACGTTATGAACAGCTGTAATGCCTCAGCCAGAAGAATGGCATGGGAATGTGCAGCCAGATCACTTTCCCAGTCCCTTCTGTAGTTCTTTCACAGCTAGTACATGAAAGATAAACTTGGTGGGAAAGAATGGTATTCAGGCTGCTTGAAGTAATTTAAGCAGTTGTATTGCTGAGTGTAGAAAATACCGCTGTCTTACCTATGGCCAAAGAATAAATTAAGATGAAACCAAGACTTCTGTTTCATGAGTAATTAAGTCAACATGACATCTGCTCAAAGGAGGAGATGAGGAGACCTCACAGTCCTCACCCTGCTCTTCGCCATGCACCCTTCTTTTGGCTACCTCTCACTCTTGGAGTGACTCAGTGTTAAGTGTCTTGGAGTGAGAGGGATGGTTATACAAAGCTTGAACTAATAAGTACCTGACAAGCAAAATGTGTTCCAGTAGGATAATCACATATCTGAAGCGTCATATAGGCACGCATTGGAGATAAAATGGGAATTTTTTTGTGGTGGGTTGTTGGTTTTTTTGTTTTTTTTTTTAGTTGTGGTGGTGGTTGTTTTTAATGGTAGAATGGGGAAACAAAGGGACGGCGTGTATGTTGACTTCTATTAGTGGAAACTGTTCCTAAGTAAGAACAAGAAGTTTTTCTTTCCTGCAAGGAAAGTACAGTTGTTTGTGACTCATAGTTGTCTTCTCTGAGAATTCACCAAAAGGAATTCTTTAGATTATTTTAGAGGATAAATTTATATGAACGTAACAACTGTTTATGAGGTCATTATTTATAAGCTATTATGAAAAAAGCTGTGTGGGATTTGGAGGTTCTGTTTTTTAATTCTAGTGTTAAAATCTTACAAGGGGAGAGATGGAATTGTTGGCTGCAAGCAGTAAAAACACTATAGATAGTGTCATTTTTGTCATTGCTGACTTGTGAATGTTTCCTTGTAGGTTTAAGACCACCTATAATCAAGTAGTAGATACTGTAAGTGTCTTAAGATGTGAAGCTATTTCAATCCAATCTTCTGACTTACTTTTCTGTAGATTTGACAAGGAGTTCTAGGAATTCAGAACCTTTCCAGAAGTGTGTGTTGGTTCATTTTCAAGGAGAGACAGCAAGCAGTTAATTCAGTTCAACTGTGATGTGAAGCATCAAACCTTTAAGAGCCGGCATGGACTAGTGATATTTAACGGCTTTAAAGCATGTACAAAGCAGTATTGGATGCTTCTATTTTCTGGAAATATTGTGATGAAATCTTAATGGAAAGAAGGCCAGATGCTGAAGGGGAAAACATATCTTGGAGCTAGCTAGGGCTTCCCAAGCTCTGCATTCTATTTATGGTGGCTGGGAAAGTGTGGTACGTGTCTGAAGTGATTGTGTTTAGGTTAGAAAGGTTGGGCACAGGCTCCTTGTCTCTCATAACCCTCTTTGTGTGAAAAAGAAATGGAAAGAGATGGAAAACTACAATTGTGGGTAGACTGTGTGTGCACTGAATCAAGGTACTACTCCTTACTGAAGCTGTAAGGCCTTATGTTGGAATAACAAATGTGAGTTTACAGAAGAGCTAGAATGGGGAATAACATCTTGAAATAATGTTTTTAAGAGCACGTAATGTTCTTAACTTGATGCCAGACTCTGAGCTGCAGCAAACGAGAATAATAACATAGTAAGGCAAGAACAGTAATGGCAGAGGTATTTCATGCCATCTTGTAAAAGGCATTTTCTGTTAAGAACCATATTTAAAGAAAGCTTTCTTAGACCTGAGTTAATGTTTGGTTTGATATTGCCAGGACCTATATTTTTAAATGTGTAGTTAATTTTCTGCCTTGATTTGATGATACATGTATTAGATATAGTTTAAGGGAAAAGGGAATTTACACATAACAGAAGTCTTTTTCTAGAAACAATCTGAGGTCAAAAGTGTGTGTCTCATTAGACTAGTTTGATGTGGCATAAATCCAGGAAGAAGCTTTCAGGAATTAAGATGACTTAATAGCTACTCTGCTCTCACACTATTCTGTGGCAAGTGTAAGTAGTGTTTACATTTTGAGTGACTGTATTATACCTTGATGATTTAGAGCCTTACTCTTCCTTTAAGAAAACAGCTATGCTTTCTAAGTGAAAAAACTTAGGAAGTTTTTCTTCAAAACACTTGTAGAGTATTCAGAGTAATTAGAAATTGCTTCATTATTGTAAGGGGGTTTTGGGTGACTTAAGAAGCAACTTGCAGTACAATGTACAGCAGAGATTTTTTCTTTTCAAGTGGCAGATTTACTGGTACTCTACCTCCTTAGATGCATCTAAATTGCAGCTATTAAAAGCCTAGTAATAGTTACTGTGAAGTCTTTTCAGAAAACAAGTTGTACAGTAGCAGATAAAAAGTAATGCAACAGGGTGTTGTAGCTGCTGGCACTTTAATATTGTGCTTAGAATTCACATTTTTATGTTATGTAATAGGCTGTACTAATTCAGACAGGCAGTACAGGACAGGTTTCTTACTGTTCTTAAACTACAGAATGAATGCTTGAACCTTTAAGAAACCCCATAATGGTTTTCTGTTTAATAGAAAAAAGGAATCTTAAAATGCTATTTCTCATGATGTTGTGTCTTTTTATGTGGTCGAAAAATAGAAAAATGTGACACGCAGCTGCTTCTGAAAGCAAAAATAAATGATTCTTGAAGACCACCTTTCATCCTTCCTCTCTAGGAATATCTCTGAATTGGAAAGATCTTGCGTGCTCATTAGAGTTGAACCGAGGGCAAGTAAAGAATGTGTATTACAGTGCAGCTAGTCACGTATATGAGACATACGGAGTCATGCAGCATCCACAAAATGTTCATTTGCAGCAGTTGTGCTAAACTTGTGACTTGATGGATGTCAGAAATCTTTCTGAATGACTTTTGCATTATCAATTCACTGAAAGCTAATGTTTCACAGCAGTTAAAGCTTTTAGAGTGTGAGATTTCTTTAGTTTTCTTTAATTTCTGAAATTTTTTTTGTTTTATAGAGAAAGTGTGAAAGTTTGAGGCCTTTCTCAGAAAAGGTAACCCTTACATGAAGCATGGTTGTAATATTTTTTTTCATATCTTAAAATAGATGCACTTGGGGTAGGCTGATCCTGCAGCGAAGTGTGTGATCAAATTTGTAATGAGTATATATTTGTGACCCATTGATGAACAGGGAAGATACTTGCAAATGTTTCTTTTAAGATATTTCACAAGCCCAGTGTTATGAGTGGTGGAGGTGTCGTGCGCTTACAGGGTATGGCATCCATGAAGCACTGAGAACGTTTTCTTTAGTGGTGGATGAAGGGCTAAACTTTGATCTTGCTTGAATAAGGTGTTACTAGGTTTTTCTGCCCTCCAATAGAAACAACTCTTTGAAATTACCTCAGGTATTTTAACTGAGCTCTTCTGCAGAGACAAGCTGGACCCAAGAGTCTTCAGCTCTGTCAGCTGGTGCTAAGATTTTCTTCCTATTGTTACTACCTGCATGTCTAATGTCATTACTGGTAACGCCTTCTTGAATTTTGTTGATTGTGTCAAATGGAAATATTCAGTGCATTTTTCTGTTATGGCTGCCACTACCCACTCATGTTTGAAGTGAGAAAATAGTCACTTCTATGTATAATGAGAAATCTGCATTTACTACTTCTGCCAGCATAATGTGATAATCTTTATCGCATAGTAAGAAAACACTCTTAATGAGCTGCTTTGCTGCATGCTATGCATACTAGATTTTTTGGATTATGTTTTTCAATTTTATCTGTCCATGTATTTTGGTATAAAGAGTGTATTCTCAGATATGCTTAATTACTGTGAGCAGCAGGACATTTCATAATACAGCCCTGGAGGTTTAGTGGATTCTAAAATATGCTGCACTGTCAGGAACCTTTGAGTTCCAGCTATGGCATGCAACTGTACTGTGAAAGAACTTTCTTTACTCCTTTGTGCAGATTTAGTTAGAAAATCTTATTTCAAGTGTTTTATTCTGAAAGCAAGGGATAATTTTTGTCAAATAATGGTTTTAACAAAGCAGAGAAGAAAATTCTTGGTAATAATAGGACTTGTTTTATAGTCAATTAATGTGCGGAAGAGCAAGATTGTATAGAAATATTTTATATTCACTTCTATATTAATTCCTTAGAAAATAATTTGACTGTTTATAAGAGGTAGTTTGAGAATTTCATAAAATAAGATAAAATACTGCTGTACTTTGTGTCTCACAGTAAGAACTTCACTATCAATATTAGATTGTGCATTTAAATACATACTTCAGAAACATGGTGTTGCTTTTAAGTAGAAAATGAAAGAATCAGAATAGGAGAGCAGTATTTTCAGTGAATTACTGACTTGAGCAAATTATTAGAATTTTCATTATAAATAACTTTAAGTAAAAGGGATGTATGTGTAAATAAGGAATTCTTCTTGTTTCTGAAGTTTCACCAGAGCAGAGTATGTTTGGAGAAGGCATTTGGGCTGTGTGAAGTATTTTGGGGCATGAAAAGACTGTTATTCTCACTGTTCACTTCTTCCATCCACCCAAGATGATTTTTGCCATTTGTGTGCTTCTGCTTTCAGAACAGACTTGTGGCAGAAGTTGTACAAACAAATTGCATTTGAGCTTATTTTCATGTGTGCAAGTACTTTCTATGATGTAAGCGAAATTAATGTCAAGGCATGAAATGATACATTTAAAGTGCTTCCTACTAAGGTAATGTGCTTGGGTATATGAGTTAGACATCAAACAGCTGTTTTTTTCCCCTCTGTTTTAAAGTCTTAATGAACAGATAAAGATACCTCTTGAACATCCACCAGTTTTCTGTACTGGAAAGTTCTATGGTGGGAAGAGATAGATTATGACTTTGTTTGATTAAACAGATACTTCCATGTAAAATAAACCATCTATCTTGAGATTATTATTTGAAGATTTTTGGAAAAAAAGTAATTCCTGTCACTAAGTTCTATTCTTCAGCGTACTGTTGGGAGCTTATGTTGGAGGTGAATAGTAAAAGGGTGAGGGGGCACACACACACAAGATGCATTATTGGAAGTGCAGATTGTGTATTAGGAAATCTTTTTTTCATGCAGTATATTGTTATGCGTTGGATAAGTATCTATCCTTACAGATACCCAAAGCTTGACTAGTTGGTATACTGACCAACCTGATCAAAAAGATGGCTTCAGCTTTGAAGCTGGCTGTAATTTGAGCAAGACTAGACCAGATACCCCACTTCTAGATGTCCCTTAAAACCCTAAATAATATACGATCCTTGCAGTTGAAATTTCTAAGTAACAGGATTTGAGAATTCACTTAGTCATTAACTTGAATTTATTTACTTTCCTGTGTTAACATGGAGAAGATTTTTCATCTTTGTATGAAGCTTAAAAGGCAAAATGATGATTAGAAAAAAGTTCTATGTGGAATTGTACTTACAGGGTTGCCACATCAGAGCATTTCTGGATACATACTTTTGATCTCTCAGACTTTAGAAGTCTTCTATTAAAATTTTCTTAAGGGCCTTGGGGAGAAATAGGGGAACTTAAACAGGGCATTTTCTGTTCTGTCCATATAGGACTTGATATAAACTGCCTTTTGGAGTAAGACCAACCTTGTGATAGAGACATGAAACAAGCTCCTAACATTTAAATTTTTTCATACCGATAAGGACCTTAAGTAGTAAATACTCTTGGTGGATCTGAACAGCTAAGCTTGGATGAAGTCATGTTAGATTAAAATGAGCAATTATCTCTTGGACTTTGTATTACTAAATTTAGTATTGGACAGTCTACTAATTCTATTGATTATTGGTTTAAAGTAATTCTGTAACAAGCTTTGCTTGGAAGTGGTACTGTGGTACAATGTTTGTGTGAAGAAGTCTTTGAAGGTCACGTAGTTGTACCCTTCAAGCTTTAAAAAACAACTGAAGTAAAAGATTATATTCTTTTTAGAAATAATTACAATAATGAATTCTAACATTTTTAGAGTTTTTCTGCATTGTGATTGCCTTACTTGCCTTTCTGGTTGCCATTTTTTTTCCTGGCCAGGGCAGTAATCACTACTGTGATTACTGAAAAACATGTTGCAGGTATATTCAGCAGCAGGGGTTTGGATTTCCTGGGTAGTAGCGGACATGTCTTTGTTTATGAGTATCTGTGGTACCAAAAAAGGATCTCTTCCTTAAGGCACAATCTGGTGCACTCATAAACTGCTGTTTGCAATAACCAAACTTTTCTAGGTTAGTTTGTTGTACTGCCAGTCCCTGTGCTTATAAAGAAAAAAACAACAAAACACCACCAAAAACCAAAACCAAACCTCAAAACAACAAGCTAACAAAAAAATTTCAGAGGTTCCGTTCCAACATACAGGTTTTTCTTGAGGTTATTCTGATAGAATTACATTGGATTATGATGCATTTTACTTACAGTCTCTGAAAACATCTTGCCCATCAGCGTTAGTCCCAAAATACAGTTGCAGGTGCAGCAGTCTGATTGCAAATAGAGAAGTGATTTGGGGAAGGTATTCTTGGTTTACATTTGTTTGCTTCTGTGTCTGCCTGAGGAAATTCACACAGTAGTTGCTTCTGGAGGGTAGGATAACCCATTGCTAGCCTGTTCCTCTGTCTTTGTGAGACCTGAATCTGTTAGGGTGCTGAGGAGGTACTTGCTTTGAAGAGTTTCCTTCTGGAGTAGAAAGTAATGCTGAACGGTGTAGGGTGTGGACTGGCTGGCAGTTTGAGGACTAAGTTGGCAGTGTCTACTCAATCTGCCTTGAAGCAGCTATGAAGCACCTGGACATAGTGATAGCCAGGAGGTCAGTGCATTTTGAGTAGGAAAACAATTTCCTATGGTCACAAGTTGTTTAAAAACACTTAATGGTTTGTTGCTTATTTCAGCTTCACTTTCCCTAGCTTTTACTTGCCCTTTTGCAACATGTCTGTTCTCCTCCAAACTGAACTAAAGAAAGCTGTCAGTCAGGCTGCAGTTTTGTAAAGATAGGTGTCTTATTTCCTTATGTCCCCTCTCTTCCGTGCAGCAACATGGTCTTTGACTATGGAAATGATCACACAGATACAAATGCTAATTTTTGCAATAGTAGAGTGAGTGTTTTAAGATGGAGGATTCTGAAAAAATTGTATGGTATTTTTGTCTGTTCTCAAGACAGAAAGCAATGGGGGATTTTTGTCTTAATTTACAGGAGCAGTAAGAAATAAAAATGTGGAAGTCCTAATTTTTCAGGAAGTAAAATATTGAACAATTTTAGATTCCTGAAATTTTCTGAACATTATCACCTGGAGGCTTTTTTGTGCAGTGATCAAAACATATACTTAATACTGTTAATAAGACTGTTTTAAATTAAGCTGATAATATAGCATGCTCTGTTACTATAAATGTTTTAGTTTCTCTTAGGAAAAAATACTTCCTGCAAAAATCCAAACACTTTTGCAGTGAATAACATTGTTTAACTGTATGTGTAACTATAGATTAATACTTGCTAACTGAATATATAAAGTAAAACAAAGGATAACAGCATTTGCAGTAAGTGGTAGGTTACTTGGTTGCAGCAGACAGCTTTGACTGGGATATGGTAAGAAATTCAGCTATTTTTGAACCCAGTAGTTTTGCTGTCCATGTACATAAGATTATTGTATCATGATATGAAAAATGATCGTTAGTGGTGCCACCTACATCAAATGCATTGGTTTATGTTTAGATGTTACATTTGCACTAATTTCTCTGGGAATTGCATTGTGCATAATAGTCGTGGAAGAGGGTGGAGGCCCAGCCAGGGGCTCAACGTCCTTGTTGGAAGAAGCCTGCAAAAGAAAAGTCTCTCTCTATAAATAGGACTGATGAATGCTCCAACAAATTAATGTTTTCCACTCTTACATGGGAACAAATATGTGTAGTCTCTTTACTCACGTAGTGCTTTAAAAAGCTGCTTAAAAAAAGTTCTGTTTATCTTTTTGGCCTTAGAGATGCTTTTCTTGGAAAACAAATGCGACATCCTACCACTTTTTATTTGGAAGCTGTGTAATTGCCAGTATTTTTCAGTATCCTTAATCTAGTGTGTGTTATGCACACGCATGTGTGCATGTAAGTGTACAGCCAACACTCCTAGGACTTTTGTGTCTTCTACAACTTTGCTGAATTTGCATCTAAAAAAAAAACCTACTTCCTTTTCCTTCTGTAATGTCAGTCTTGTGTAGTAACGCCTTTACAGTATGAAACAAAATGTTTAGTGTTAACCTCCAGCCTTATAGTTAATGTTTCTCTTCCTGAGATTGTTTTTTTAAAAAGGAGTTGAAATGCTAACTCAGTTACAGGAGACATGGCAGTAATCTTCATAACAGTCTGTTGATTGATAACTTTTGCCAAGTTGTTGATGTTAGTATTGCCTTAATGTGAAGAGTAAAAGGTAAAATAAGATGTTGAAAGTGCAATATGTATTAATTTGAGGATGTGTTGCCTAAATTGATTTTAAAAACCTAGAACTCCAAACTTCTCTTAGTTATTTGAAGTTGGCATACACTTCCAAATATAAGTTGCTTTTATGCTTCTAAACTGATACTAAATTAATGGTGTAGTTGAACATCAGGTCCACCTAGATGTGTCACATGCTTCTTGAAGAAATATTGGCAGATCATTCAAGCAGAGACAGGCACAGTCTGAAAATAACTTTGGGGTCTTCTGTGGCCCCTGGTGCAATAACTGTGCTGACAGCAGAGGGAGCATNCATACATACATACATTCAAGCAGAGAAAACTCCTTGCAGACTCTAACAATGGGTGATTTCTTGATAAAGTTCATAGACTGAGGTAGGAGATACCATCTTGCTGTTGTAACTACTATCCTGATTTGAATTCCTGCAAATAAGAGGAGTATGATGTAATTTCTTTGCCTTGTCCTGGTGCTTATCATGTAGCTTCTTTCACTGTTACAGGTCAAACTTGTGTTTCAGCATTACTTATTACACAACTGAATTCTTAAATTGGGCCATATTCTTACTAAATTTATCATGGAAATGAGCGTAGCACTAGTTTTGTGGCACCTGAGAAGGACAGAAGGTAAATGGTAATATTTGTTCACTAAAAGCAATTTTGCCAAGTGCTTTTGGGTTTCTTTTGGTCAAATTCCCTGTCTTTCTGACTAAGACAGTAAATTTTGGCAGGAGGTTGGGTTTTGTTTAATTGTTTTCTTTCTATACTATCTTGAAAAGGCCACAGGGCTGTGTATATTGGAGTACATGTCCCCTTTGGAAAGCAAGGCCGTCGACGGCATAGACATCGTGGGCACAGACATCACAGAAGAAAAAAAGAAAAAGAAACTGACAGAGAAGATGGCAGAGAATCTCCATCATATGGTAAGAAATCTATTGTGTGAGTTCTGTGTCTCTCTTGAAAATGAACTTGTAGTAGAATCATAGAATCATTTAGGTTGGAAAAGACCCTTAAGATCATTGAGTCAGAGTTAACCTAATACTGCCAGGACACCACCAAACCATGTCCCTAAGCACCACATCCACATGTCTCTCAAATACCTCCAGGAATGATGACTCAACTGTGTCTCTGGGCAGCCTGTCCCAGTGCTTTACAACCATTTTCAGGAAGAAAATTTCTAATATCCAATCTAAACCTCTCCTATCATGCAAGCAGGTCAAATGCACATCCTTTCTGCTGCAGTCACTGGAGCTGGGAGTCAAAGGGATTACTCCTCTCATGTTGCTGTCCTGAGGAAATGTGGGGAGGCCCTCTAAATTTCATGTGGTAACTAGGACATTGTAGGATCTTTTTCTTGCACTTGAGGTATGTCACTGGTTTTTTTTTCAGGGTATTGTCTGGCACACTTTTCTGATGATTGGCAATGTTATTTGAGCAGGTATCTGAGCAACACATTTCATTTGCCTGGGTAGTTACTCTGTACTTAAATGTTTGCTTTGTTCTGTTTCTTTTATTCTCACTTTAATTAATATTATGCATAATCAGGCAAGGCTTTTGTGGTTGTGTTGTATCTAAAACATAAGCTGTTGGACTTCATCCAGGTCTCTGCATGAATGTTAAGTAGCCTGAACTGAATAGGTTACACTAGAGCTTCCTAATACTTGCCTGTAGCATAGAAGTCTGTTACTTACATTAGACACCTTTTTTCAGTAATACTCTTGTATTACTTTTCCTCTGTCACTCAAGTGTTTTGAAAGTAATGGTAATTTGATTGGTGATCTATTAAAATAATCATTTAAGCCTTCTTGCTATATGTTAGTAATAAAACCAAAGCAATTGTACTGCCTACTAAGATTTAGATTTGGATCAGACACTGTCCCCATCTCCCCCTGCCTGCCCCTTATTCTCAGAAGATGACAACTTTGTCATACCATTTCATCATCCCTGGAAAGATGATGGAACAGCTTCTTCTTGCTACTATCTCCAAGCATGTGGAGGAAAGGAGGCTTATCACGAGTAGTCAACGTGGATTCCGTAAGGGGAAGTCATGCTTGACTAATCTGATAGCCTTTTATGATGGCATAACTAGATGAATAGATGAGGGGAAGGCAGTGGATGCCATCCAGTGTGACCTGGACAGGCTAGAGAGATGGGCAGGGAGAAACTTAATGAAATTTAACAAGGGTAAGTGTAAAGTACTGCATCTGGGAAAGAATAACCCTATGTATCAGTACAGACTAGGGACTGATCTGTTGGAGAGTAGCTCTGGGGAAAAAGATCTAGGAGTCCTGGTGGATAGGAGGATGACCATTAGCCAGCAATGTGCCCTTGTGGCCAAGAAGGCCAATGGCATCCTAGGATGCATTAAGAGAAGTGTGGCCAGCAGATTGAGAGAGGTGATTCTCCCCCTCTACTCTGCCCTGGTGAGGCCCCACCTGGAATACTGTGTCCAGTTCTGGGCCCCCCAGCTCAAGAAGGATAGGGAGCTGCTGGAGAGTGTGGGTAGCTAGTTAGTTAGATCATATAGATAGGGACTGGCGTCCGGAAGATTTCGGTTGTACGGAAAGATAAGACCCCACTCGTGATACCTTAATAGCCAATAGTGTATGAGTTATGATGTGAGCAGATGGAAATTACGCTGTGAACCAGGGGTATATAATATCATGTTACGTACAAATAAGCGCCATTTGCCTTTGACTTTACGGGTGTCTGCTGGGCATGTGGACCGAGCGATCTGGGTTTGATTGCCGTTGCCGTTCCTGGACCAGGTCGGTGCGCTCCGAAGCGCAACAGGAGAGAGTCCAGCACAGGGCCACCAAGATTATTAAAGGAGTGGAACATCTGCCCTATGAGGGCAGGCTGAGAGAGCTGGATCTCTTCAGCCTGGAGGAGACTGAGAGGGGACCTCATTAATGTCTACAAATATGTTAAGGTTGATTGTCAGGAGGAGAGAGCCAGGCTCTTCTCATGTCATCCAATGTTAGGACAAGAGCACATTGGACCACAGGAGGTTTAGTATTAATATGAGGAAAAACTTTTTCACGCTAAGGATGGTGGAACACTGGAACAGGCTGCCCAGGAGGGTTGTGGAGTCTCCTTCTCTGGAGACATTCAAGAGCTGCCTGGACACATTCCTGTATGATCTCTTCTAAGTAATCCTGCTCTGGCAGGGGGGTGGGGCTGGATGATCTTTCTAGGTCCCTTCCAACCCCTAACATTTTATGATTCTCTGAAATGAAATTATTTTGCAGTACTCTTAGTAGTTTTTCTTCAAGACCTCAAACTGAAGTCTAAATCTACAAGATGATCTTCCTTCTGCAGTGGAAGCATACAGTTATATGTTCATATCTAGCAGCTTTGGTGAACAAAGTAAAATTTTTAAAAAATTGAGATCTACCAGGATTTCTCTATCTCCAACCAACCTTCCTTGAGATAACATTGCCATTACTACATTACCCAACCCTTGTAATTTGAAAGCTCTTCCTTGGGTTGAAACAAGGTCAGTGTGTAGATACTAAAAATCTCTCAAACCATGTGTTACTGTTTTTTGTTCTTTTAAAGCTTTTTGTTCATAGCATTGAAGTCCACTACTGATTTGCTCAATAAAGATAGTTAAATTTTATTGTGAGTTACTGCTGAGCTTGTTTCATTAGACATTACACTGAGAAGGTAAATGCTTTCTTAAATGTTTTAGCTGTGTCGTTTCTACTTTCGTATGCTAACTTATGTACACTGCTCCAGCCATACAATGAGAAAGTTCATTGGTTTTTTTCTGTTGAAAAATCTGCTGCTCTAGCAATATGAGTGCCTGGGTACCCACTGCACAAAACAGACAACCAACCAAGCCAGCCACTGAGCATTTGAACTATTAGTAGGGCAACTGATCTGTAAGTCAGGCTATTTGTTTTCATCTACTTTGTGGGTTTTTGTGGTCCTCCTTTAAGTCGTGTCATGATGATATAATTTATTTTGTTCTCAAAGTGAAAACAATGTTTCTAGCTCTTCGGTATATTAATTTTTACTGGTTTTAACCAATTTTGCTGTTGGTGTTTATTTTCAAATACTTAATTGCATTAGGTATGCCCCAAATTTTCAGATGTTTTGTTTTCAGAAACAATTACAAATTTTAAAAGGGCTTCCTTTTAAAGAAATGTCCATGTTTCTTGGATGTTGTCCTGCATATTTCTAATTTAGAGCAGGAGATTTAACTATTATATGGTGTTTCTTGCATAGTAGAAGTATGAATTATTTTGATTGTTCAGTTTCTCCTTTTCTTCAAGACACACCATCCCAACGAGTACAATTTATTTTGGGTACTGAAGACGATGATGAACACATTCCCCATGATCTCTTCACTGAAATGGATGAGCTTTGCTTCAGGGATGGAGAAGAATATGAATGGAAAGAAACAGCTAGGTATTCTACAAGTAGCTTGTGTCAAGGTTATCTTACACTGGTTTTATTTCAAAGAACTGCAAACCAAGTCTGAAATTTTTCATGAACACTAGGAGTAATTACTCATTCATGTGCAGCAAATCATAACTTTTTGTTTTGTTCTTCTAAGTCTGGAAGAATCAATGTTTCTCAAGAGACGCTCAGTCTTACTGGTGCTGTGTTGGATTTTCTAAAACTTATCATGCCCAAAATTGTGAAAGGTACAATTGTAGATAGTTATATGGAGCCCAGTATTTGCAATCTCAGAAGTATCTTTGTTCTGTTATTGCTGATATAGTCATGTCAGTTTATTCAGTCAAGCATGAAGAAACTCTGGCATTTACATATGTTCTTTTCAGTTTTTTGCAAATGGCATGCATATGCACTATGAGATGCTACAATTATTTTTGCACTGTACTGGTTAAGTTACTTGCTTGTACATATGAATTGTAATAAATTCTTCTGTGTTTGATACTTTTAATTAGTTTATTGCATGCTAGCTTTTGCAGAAGTTTATTTTAATTGATATCTGTGGGTCGGAATCAAGATCAACTTATAATTGCGCATATTACTATTACCTAGCTCTTAATTGTCTGACTTAACTGGGAGATTTGAGCATGGTATATGGTGTGTTTCAGATAGCTTCGTAATCCTAAAATACTGATGAAACTGAGATATGCAAATGAAGTAACAAGTCACAATCCCACACTGTTCACAAGACCTTGTGAATAAACAGGTATTGCTCAAACCAAAAGAAACAAAATGGGCAAAACAAAAACAGTTGAGTGTGGTTAAAAGGCCTGATAAAAACATTGTGACATTCAGTCAGTTGGGTTGTCTGAATAAATGAAAGCTGGTATAATAAGCTCATGGGATTTCCTGCTCTGTCATAGAGAAGCCAGAGGGAAGAATGGGATTGCCTGCCAATTATCTGTCTTCCAGGAGAAGTATATTTATATGTATGTGTATGCATTTCAGGTGGCTGAAATTTGAAGAGGATGTTGAAGATGGTGGTGATCGATGGAGCAAGCCTTATGTAGCAACTCTGTCTCTGCACAGTCTCTTTGAACTGCGAAGCTGTATTCTCAATGGGACGGTCATGTTGGACATGAGAGCAAACACACTAGATGAGATAGCAGGTTGCAGTAAAACTTCTTAAAAATTCTTCATAACTGATTTTTAAATCTATAACTCGAGATGGTTTAGATGGTGTCTTTTTATGTTCTTAAAAATGCCGTATTGAAGGAATAGCTATGGGCATGCCTACTGCAGTTTTCTTCATCTGGTTGTTTGATCCTACAAACTCCACTTACAAAGAGCTACCCTGGATGAGTAGGACCTCTTTTGCTACATATTTTAGGATGAGGCCCAGAACTTACTTTTATGTTCTAATCTCTGAATATGTTCTTTGTCTTTGTTTCTACAGATGAAATGTTAATATCTGACCAGAACATTTTAGGACTTATTTGTCCACTTTAGTACCATAATTATTAATCATAACTTGGCTGATGTTAACTTGATGCCATTAGTTCAGTTGAGTGTTGCACATCTGGTATTTTTTTCACCTTTGTAAGAGGTGAGCAGAAATAAACTTTGTAAATGTTTTTAGACCTACTATGTTGAGTGTTCTCACTAATCACATGGTCATTTTGGATGCTACAAAGTCAGCTTTGAAGACTTTTTCATATGTATGTGTACATATATACACACACATCTGCTTAGCCTGAATGCCCTTGAACTAGTTTTACGTAATTTTTCTGGTATCTCTTGCTGCAGGTACCACACAGTGGAATGCCTTCTCAGGAATTGTGGTAGGCTTAGTGCTGACCAACATGTATGTGAAGGACAAGGTGTTTTGGCATTAAAAACTTCAGCAGTGCTTGAAATGTTTTCTTGTTTCACTTCCAAACCTTTGAAATTCATTCAGGAATGGTATTTCCTTCATATTTTCCTGACTTACTGAGGAGGAGTGTTCAATACATAGTTTGTAGAAGTAATGTTTTCGTTCATGGTTTGTTTTTAATAATTGAATTTAGCTATAGTCTTAGTACATAAGAAAAACAGTTATTGCTTAATTCTATGTGGACAGCACTCTTTTAATAGCAGGTATTTTAGTGGGAACTAGGATGTCTTAAGACCATTGCATGAGTTTTTTTCAAGCTGATTTTAGATGCCATTATGAAGCGTGTAGGATAACAATCCTTGGCATAGGTATTACTAGTTCTCATTCAAAACACAAGGGAGAGTGAGAGATTTGTTTTTGAGAAGCAACAACGAAAGGCTGTATGTTCCTATTAATCCCAGAAGGAAGCCGCAGTGTACTGACAGATTTTGTTGCATGTGATTTTCTATATGAGGTATTTTGACCCTTAACCTTTTTTTTGTTGTGAGAGGTTCTGTGTAATTGTAGTTTACCAGTACAGTTAGGTTCTTGATGCGTCAGTCAAGACTGGCAAAATAGATTTTAAATGTTATTATGTAGGTTTGTGTTGATTTGTGCAGGCTTTGTTGGGTTTTTTATTGTAATTAATGAAAAAAAAAAAAAAAACAACAAAAAGCTGCTAAACAAACTACAGCAGATATTTTCTCAGACTTGCAGACTTTCTTTCCTGGCATGAGTATACAGATTAATCTCATTCTCTAATAACTTCTGCTTTTATGTAGTTGTGTACTTTCAAAATGGGGAAAACCAGATTAGGACTGTCTCAAGTCAATTCTGTGCTGTGTTTCTGTCTTTGTGTGTTCTCTTTCTTGAAAGGGAGTCGCCTTTGAAACTTTAAGTAAATGACAATATATTATAAAAAGTAACTAATCTCTTAAAATGATGCTACTAATAAGTATTGGTTTTTGGAACCCCATGTTGTACTTTCCTTACTCCCACTCTGGTTTAATGACATCTTTGAAAATTTCATGTGAATTCTTGAAGATAAATTTGCTTTAAAAAAACCCCACTTTTTAAAAAATAGATGTGGGGTTTTTTTTTTCTTATTTGATGGAACTTAAGTGCTTGAGTGCAGTGAAAGAGATTTGGTAGCTGTACATATAATTTTGTTTTTTGTTGTTGTTTATGTAGATATGGTTCTGGACAACATGATTGCCTCTGGCCAGCTGGATGAATCCATAAGAGAGAATGTGAGAGAGGCCCTTCTAAAGAGGCACCATCATCAGAATGAGAAAAAATTCAGCAATCGGATTCCCCTGGTTCGGTCTTTTGCAGATATAGGCAAGAAACATTCTGATCCTCACTTGCTTGAACGAAATGGTGAGATAAGTTGTAGCATCCAGTTTGTTCTAACCTGTTAAATAATGTTCTCGCTGGGAGATGAAGGAAAATTAATCTGATAATAGCAGATAAGTGTTTCCTTCCTGATAAGCAAAGAACTAATGGTAACAGTGTGTGCTATGTGGAGCTGTGGATGTTTCTGTATATTTTTGAATTTACATGAACATTCCACTCCTGCCTGTGTACATGGCATGCATTATTGTTTTGAAGTATTGCATTAGGACCAATGCAGGTCATCATCTTTTTTTTAGGATATGCTCGAGTAAAATGTGTAATGTTTGAGGAATTTCAGCATCACGGCATAGCTTTAGATGTTTGTCAGATGGATCTTGCTTGCTTGTTCAGTCTTTATACTAGATAGATTTACGTTTTAGTCATGTCATGAGGTCAGTGATACTTAAATTTTTTGTGTTTTAATCCAGTGTTCTCATGTTAGTATGACTAGAAGTAGTTCATTATGCTAATGGTGAAGACAGTACTTGTAGCTAGGATACTGTTTATTTTCATCTTGTTTTGTAGAAAAGGATATAATGGTAAAACAACAACAACAAAAATCCCCCAAACCCCAACACAACAAACCCACAAAACATATTTGTAATGTTTTTATAGGCTGTACCACATCTTGTATTGAACCAATTCCTGAAAATACTCTGGAATATCAATACATTTACTCTAGGCATCCAGTTCCAAAGTCCAAATAGCAATATATACTGCAGAGCAGCATACTTCTATTTTTGTAGTTTTTATGGCCTCTGTTTCCATCTTTGTTTTCCTTTGCCTTGCATTAACTAAGACATGTCTAATTTCAACTGAAAGTTTATAGTCTAGTGAGACTTAGTTCTGTCTTAATGAAATACTCCTTGAAGTGAAGTTTCTCTTGTCTTGAAAGCTCTCTCATTGCTTAGAACATTTTTCACTTCAGTGCTATTAGGGAGGTCTCAGTCTGATGCATACTTGAGTATTCTCCAGCAAATGTCCAAGCTTGCTGATACTTTTTGTTAGGTCATTAATATATTTTGCATGCCTAAATATTTCCCTGACAGTTTAAGAAAACTTTTTTAGAATTAAACTGTAGCTAATCTGTGTAAGAGCATAATTTCTTCCCTAAGTTCTGTCTTTCCTGTTCTGCTTAGCAAATGCCAAAATTTTACATGTAAACCTGGTTTTATCCATCTCTGAACACGTGTATGACCAGATGTAATTCTGAGAATTTTCTATTCAATGTCTCTTGCTTGTCAGTTACTTTTCATGTATCACTTCCACATTCCAGAGCATTTTAGTCTTAATACTGCTCTTGCAACAGAATGGTTGCAAGAAATATGTGCTGAAATAAGAAACCAATATAATATGATGAACTTTTTGCCAGTGTATACTGATTTACTTTGTAATCCCATGGTTACCCTCTAATAAATGGGTAAACCAAACATGCATATGTGCATAATACTTTTCAGGCTGCTTTTTACACCTATGTTGGGACATGTCATGTTCCTGATTCATCACAGATATACTGACGGAAGTCAGGCTCTAACTAGTGATTAATATAGACAAAACCAACCAGTTTGCTTCTTTGGTTTTTACTGCACTGCAGTTTTAATAGTTGATCTTTGAGGCTTTTGTTCTTAATTAAATCAAATTTGGATCTGTAGAATTCACTCTTCCATTGTTACAGATGGGCATAAAACTGTTTGTGACCTTCACCTAAGCATACTTTTTATGGCCCCTTGTAAACGGTGCTAGGGTTGTTCAAAATACTGGTCTCTGTAGTGTCTAGTATAAACGTGAGACTAAACGTGTCTTGTTTTCGGTTTCCTTACTTGATGACCATGGTATGTGAGAACAACACATTTGGTTTCAGGGATTGCAGAAGTAATCAATACTCTTCTCCAGGAGACTGACATCTGAGGAAAAGTCTGATAAACAGAAGGAATGGTATTGCTAAACCTAGTGGTACTAGTATGATGATAGACAATCTCTCTTCCTGCTGAAGAAAGAACTGAAGTTCATTATAAACTTAAATCTGAGGGAAACATGACAAGACTGTTCCCTTTATATGGAATCAGTGGGACATTGAAACTGGATAGGGCAAGAAAAGTAGCAATGGATTTTGGAGAAATGTGTTTGGTTTTAGGCAGATGGGGATATTTGGTAAGTCACAGCAAGAAGAAATGGAGAGGGGACTAGGTATCTCGTCATTGTGCCTTCTTGTAAAACATATATTGAGACTACAGCTGACTTGGAAACTTATTATGAAAGCAAGACTTATTGGAATACAGTTGCATTTAACATATCTAGATATGTTTGCTCATGTTCATTTTGAAATATTTTAATTTTAAAAATGAACAATTCTTTGTATATAATGGGTGCAGTTAACTGTCAAGTCTTGTAATGACTTTGGTGGCTAATGTTTTCTTTAATGTAAATTTTGGATGACATTAAAGGTAGCTGCTGTGCAATTTGAAGTAAGAAATTTTAGGAAAAATCTAAGACTCATTTTTAAGAGAGAGCTTTTTTGTGTTAAATCTTACTGACTTTTAAGATGTTTCTCACATTTTTGCCATTCTAATTAGTACTCGTCAGTAATTTCTGACTTTTCCAATGTCTGAAATCAGGTTTGGTCTCATCTCTTGTCTTACTTGCATGAGTGTTAAACACGTTTGGCCTGGAAAGCTTGCAATTTACTATGTAAATTGTTAATGCATATTGGTGTCTCTATTTTTTTCTTTTTTTTTCTTTTTAGCATGTCCCTGTTATAAGCCTCATGGTGTTTCATTTGTTTTATCTCAGGGGAAGGCCTTTCAGCCTCCCGCCACTCTTTGCGAACAGGTCTCTCTGCCTCAAATGTTTCCCTGAGAGGAGAAAACCGTTTGTCAGTTCTTCTCAATTACCTTCTTCCTTCTTCAAGAGCGGGAACCCCGGCAACCTCAAGGTGTACAACCCCCGTAACTACCCCTCAAAACACACCACCCTCCAGTCCTACCTGCAGCCACCTGCCAACCACAAGTGCCCAGCCAAGTCCACTTAAGGGCAAGGAATTGCTGGTGTCACCTGCCAGTGATGATATTCCTTCAGTAATAATCCACCCACCTGAGGAGGACTTAGAAGTACAGGAAAGCCAGGAAAAGAAGACAGAGGAAAATATTGACAAAACACCAGGCAACTATCGAAATTTAAGCTGTCCATGTGTGATGCTCTCTGCATCTGGATCACTTGCATTGTGATGTTTTTGGCACATAACTTGGGCACAAAGGAATATGATAACTGTTATCTCTGCCTGCATGTTTTATTTCTTCTCAGTAGTGACTGTTTTCTTGTTTGGCATTTTTAACTTTTTAGCTTTTAACTAAAGCCAGCAAAGTAGTTTTTTAATTAACCTTCATTTGTGTAATTAAAAAGGGATATGGCTTAAAAATATAATATATATGCAAAATGCCAAAAATGGTGGCCTTTTCCTTTCACTCACCTACAGTCCATGTCAGATTTTCCTGTTATTTTTGTCAGTGCTTGAGTTAAAATCTTAAGTGAGTGTTTGATATCCTGAGATAGCTACAGCCAAAGATACACTGAAGTGTTGAGATGAACATGAAAATTAGGAAGGATGCAGTTATCAGTAGTGTTCATAGTTCAGCTGAATTGTCAACTCTTCAAGGAGTTTTGGTTTTTGCATTCATGCTTTTGAAAACCAGGGCCGTTAAAACCAGTAATAGTTTATGATGGAACTGGCAGGGTCAGTTCACCAACATCTGTTTCCGAATAGCTAGCTATTAGTGCACTGCTTCAGTATCGGACACCTGATTACTATTTTGTTGTATTTGATATGCAAAATAGGATAAAATAGTTAAGAATTTATAATTGCAGGTCAAAGCGTAGCAATTTATTGTTTTGCTAAGCTTTTTTTTTTTTTAACATGTAAAAAGGTATGTAGATGTGTAGGTAAGTTGAAAGAAAGAATGGAAAGTTCTGACATGTTCCATAATTTGTGCATTCTGCATAGATACTTTTGCAAAATTTTTTCCTGTTTAGACACTTTAGGATTCTTCTAGAGAGAACATGTTTTTAAAGAGATCATCTTTCTTTGTGGACGTTCAGGCTTCTTCTGCCTTTTGTCCCCCCATCCCAAAATATATCTGCTTTTTTATATTTCTGCTTTTGTCTGTATGTGTTGGGATAGGGAATGGAAAGCTGATTTCACTCTTCGATAAGTGAAACTTTTCCTGATTTCCTTTCCCTCTTGTTTAAGTAAGAGCACACTGTAACACATAGCAGTGAAAATATGCTGACAGAGAAAAGGCTGTGATTATCTTTCTTTTCACATTTGGTAGCCAAGTCACTGAAAAGGAAGGAGAGAACTATGTTGTGTAGACTGTCATCTTAAGTTGCAGTAGGGCCCCCATCCTTAAATTGAGAGAAGCAAACGAAGAAACTTCCCCTGACTTCCTTATGGGAAATCGAGAGAATTCATAGGAAGATCATTCTTTCTCATGGGCAATCATTCAAAGGGATTAAAAATCAGAAGTCATGTCTGTAATAGGTTTTCCAGTTCTTATTTTTCTGTTCATCTGACAGGATTGACAGCATGCCAGAGCAAGGTCTTTAGAACCCGAGAGAACACAAACAAATAAGATCAAGTACTTGATGCTATTATTATCACTAATAAAGCTCTCCACCAGAATCTCCAAGTCATGTTCAAATTGCTTTTGCGTCGCAGGGGGATACTGCTCATGCAGGAAGAATCTGAAAGAGGTGATTTGCCAGTTAATCTATAGTTAAAAAGTCTTTCAGTGAAATATGAACACCAATTGTATTGGAAGACAATTTTATTTTCTGGGGTTTTCCCCCTTTTTTGATTTAAGAAATTGTTTGACCACAGAAAGACACATTTTTCTTTGACATGCCTTTGAAGACATTCTCTGACTTCAGGGCTGCAACTGGAATAATCTCTGTCTTGGGGGACAGATGCAGAAGGGAATTCTGAAAGAGGAAGTAATCTTCCTTACATTAATTAAAAAAACTAAATTCTTCTTGGTTCCTGGCATACAAATACGGCATATCTTTATAGGTGTTTTTTTTCTATTTCCTTAATTTCTCCTATATAAACATAACTGTATTGGAATTAGTCATGCTTAGGTGTTGAACTCATCTTATTTCCCCATTATTATTTTTGCTTTACTGAAGCAGAGATGTGAGGCAGATGTATATGTTATTCCTGTTTTTTATTTCCAGGTGATAATTGCCATTATATTTTGGTGATCATAGTATTAAACTAAGTGTGGTTGGCTAGAAAATGCACATGATCTTAAGTGAAACTGTATTTACAAAGTACTTAACCCAAGTTATCTTATGAGATTTTAATCTAGACTTGCTCAAGACTAAATCAGCTGTTGTCTTTTGGAGGAGGCAGGTGGTATATGTACCTAGCAACATGAAGAGTACTGTGTATTTTTAATGATCCCCTTGGTAGCTTGGTTAAGACTAGATGGATTTCTGTCTCACTCTGGAGAAACTGCTAGGGGATTTTTTTTAGCTGTTGCCTAGGATCTTGTATCTACTGAACTGGAGAAGAGAAGGAAATAAGTTCTTTTACTAGTGTGAGATTTGAGTAAGTGTTTTGCTATTAGAAATGATTAGTTTTTATTCTGAATTTTCCTGCAAATATCTGATTGATTGATATGCATAGTGAAATGCAGTATCACATGGAAATGCTTGCTCAGGTCTGAAAACCTGTAAGCAGTATTCTCATGTGAGCACAGCAGTCTTAACTGCAAGACCAACTGCAAGAAGGGAAAACTATTTAAATGTAGTTTAGGATCAGGCAGATGTTCCTTTATCAGTGCCAAAGCTTGCGAATGTTAACAGTAACTAGTTGGAGAAATTTTGAAGGCAAACCTTTTAGAAGTATCAATATCACTTTAGTATTGAAATTAAAGATTAGTTTATGCTAGTATTTAGAATCTTTATTCTCTGTTCTTGATTGTTCCTCTATTTTTTGTTCTAGTCTCTGCTTACTCTTGCTCATAGGGCATTTGCAAAAAGTGCAAAATGTTGCATTATTGCTCGTTTTTCACCGTCATCTACATCTTCAGTTATCTTTATTGTTATGGGGGGGGGGAAGTGAAGGTTATGGTACAATCGTCTTCTGCAACAGCTGTCTAATATTCCTGTCCCTATTTCTTGTCCTACAAACATCTTAATATCAACTCTTAAGCAGTTAAATACTTGAAACAGCTGATTTCAGAGATGGTTGATAGCTGTTAACTTTTCTTGTGAGTAAGCATACATCTCAAAGCAAAAGACAGAATGTGATTTTGTAGGGTGGTTTTTTGTTGGGTTTTTTTTTTGGTCTGGCTAACTGAACATAGGATTTATAGTGTTAGCTAATTACTTCTACATGTTAGGATTCATAAAAGAAATTGCAACTAATTACAGCTTACTAATTCCATTTCGGTTTTGCTTTGGGAAGAACTACACGCACCACTTAGATTCCTATGAACTGTATGAATGAAAATGAATGGTAAAGGCTTGAACCTGCATGATTTCCATTGGTATGATGATTCTTTGAAAGATTTTTTTGAAATAAGTTTGGGAATCAAAATAAAGTGAATTTGGTTATTTGAAATGCTGTAAAATGCCAAATTGCTAAATTATAAACATGGAGGGATACAAGTAGTTATGGAGTAGTAGTTATGATAGAACAGCAGTCAAAAGGTAGCCAGTGAGGAGTTCAGTTTTATCTTGACTGGAGTGATGCTTGACCTAAATACAAACATTCTGTACATAAACAATGTTCAGACTTTAGTCTTTGCTTAGATGTGGTTTTGAAACTGTGTTATATCACCACATCTGAAAGGTCTAGTGTAGACAAGCAGGGCCAAATACGCTTCTAGTGCATGGTAAACTGAACAAGTGAAAGCTCTGTAATCTTAAAATATGGGATTTGGACTTGGTTGTGCATGCCTAGGCAAACCTGGAGGATAACCATGGCACAGCGTGGAATTCAGAGTGTGTGAACACCTGGGCCTTATGCACCCATAACTGAAATTGCAATTCAGTATTGCTAGTAGTGTAGCAAGTTAGGTAAACCAGTTTTTTCTTGGTGCAGGTGTTAGAAGGAAGCTGTACATTGAACTTGAATATTTTAATTGTATGTGTCTCTTGAGCTAATGTTACAGAAACCGTTTCATATAATAACATCTGGTTAGTAGTTAGAGCTTTGATCTGTTGAATGAAGTCATGATTTGCAAGCTGCTTGTCCTTCATGTAGTACACTATTTACTTGTACAAGTTAGTTAACTACCAGGACATCAATTTTTCTAGCCTGAGACCTGCCGAGGGTTTCTACAACTGAAACAACTGCTACGTAGCAGAGTAGATAGAGGTGTTTGCTTTTAGTGTTTGAGAACTTCTGAGTATAGTAAGATGCTATCTCTTAACTACTAGAGCAGTTGTGAATAAAATGCCAGGAATTATTTTTTCTGCAGTTAAAGTAGGTCTTGTTTTCTGGTGACTGTTCTGCAAATGGCCATCATTTGGGCAACACTCAATTTTTGGTTTTAATTGTCATTATTTTGACAACATAGTGACCTGTTAATGTTGCATTTATGATACTAATGTAGGGCACTCTGACTGAATAACTTGCACATTTGCTTTAAGCAAGCTGCCACATTGAGTTTTGGTGGTTCTCAGATCACTTCATACACTATTTTGAACTTGTCTCCTTTATTTTAATTTAGGGCTTTTAGCGTCTCCACAGTCAGCACCTGGAAACTTAGACATTGGGAAAAGTGGAGATGTTAAAGGTACTGGGACAGGAGGAAGCAGAGAAAACAGCACAGTTGATTTTAGTAAGGTAAATAAACATTAAATACTTTAATGTTTAGCACAAAATAACTATGTAGCAAAAAAATGTGGTGGTTGTAAATTTCTTCTTAGTTACAACTATGACATGTATATGTATAGTTGCATACAAGTGTACACAAGAAATATGTACTAAGGCATAACCTCAATGTATGAGTGTCAGAATATGGCATAGATTAAATGTGTCAGATGTTTTGAAACACTTCCCAGTGGGGTTGAACTTTATTTGATGATCTTTTCAGTGTTTTGGTAACTTAAGAGTGCAGCTACTATAGTTTCTCATGGAGAGGGAGATATTTTGAGATCTCCTGTAAAGGCTTTTATGAAAACAATTTTGTAGATGATATAACTTTTTTTTTTTGTAATCTAGGATTGACTCTTGGGATTTTTTTGGGTAAAGAGAGATTTTAAAGGAGATTTGTATGTTTTATGATTTGCTGTACATTTTAATCATTAGGAGCATATAATATCACTATATGAAGGATATCTTGTGTACTACTGTAAATCCCTTGTAATTTTTTTCCTAATTTAAATTTACTGGGCAAGTTCCATTACGGCTTTTACTGTAAAACTTAAGTCATGTGTAATATGAAATGCTGTAAGAAAGCTGATTTGCCAAGTTAAATAATTTAATTTAAGGAAAGCTAACCTACACTGTAGTTCTCGTATAATCATGGCAGGTCCTCTGTCACAGTTTTTATGTTTTTACTTGGCCTGTCCTTCTGTACACCTGCCTTGTCTCCTGTTGGGCAGGAGTCAGCCTCCTGGCACTGTAGTTGTGGCACACTTGGTGTGGGACTCAAGAGGCCATCTGTAAGTTCTCTAGATAGCAATATAACTGGTGCTTGTGTGTGTTTTGTATATGTGAATGCAGAGTTCATGTGCTGTACCACTTTCTAATGTTCTTCTGTAATTATGTACAGAAGAATGAATGTTAAGATTTTTAGCCATCATATTCTTTATGGATGAGAACCTAAATTTTTTTCAAAATTATGACATTTGAAATACACAGCTGTGAAATAACTAGTTGTGTTCTAGAAACCATGTGTAATTACATGAACTCTCCTCAGTTAACTGTGCATAGATTTTTAAGTTCTGTCCTATTACAAAATGTTTGTCACAATAAGTAATATTAGAAAGGTGGTTATGCAGTTTGAAGTCTTCTAGAATGTAATAGGTGGTAGTAATTCTAACTTTTAGGAATTATTTTATTATTTGTTGGCTGACTTGCTGACATTTTCTATGTATGTTTGTCTTCTCTGTACTGTGGGATATTTAATTTGCTTTTTTATTTTTCTTTGTAACATAAATGTCTAGTAATGATAAACCTATGCTACAGATTTTCTGCTAACATGCAAGGGAATAAACACTTGTTTCATCTTTGTATGAATAGGTTGATATGAACTTCATGAGGAAAATTCCTTCAGGAGCAGAAGCATCAAATGTTTTAGTGGGAGAAGTAGATTTTTTAGAAAGACCTATTATCGCTTTTGTGAGGCTCTCCCCTGCTGTGCTCCTCTCAGGTCTCACAGAGGTTCCAGTTCCTACACGGTAAATAAATGCCTGGAAAGTCTAGCTTTACTTAAGCAATAAGATAATAATATTTAAGATGTCAAATAGGTGTAAGTTTTCTATACATAATCTATTAAGCTCAGGAAATGTGGAGTTTTATTTAACATGATGCCAGTGCTTTGCTGCAAAATAGGAAGGAATGAGATCCAAGGTAAAATTCTCTGAAAGCTTTAAATATATCTAATGATGCTGTTTTAAGCAAGAACAGAAGGTGGAATTAATAACTGACCTGGAGTAAAACCAATGAGTCTTCCAGTGAGTCTTCCAAGCTTCTGTTGCCATTTTTTAAAGATGAACGTGAAGATTATTATAGTGTGACGGAGGGGAAGAGTCCACCAAATCTGAAAGCCTGTCTAATCTGAAGCTCTAATCTTTGTATACAGATAATCTGTATATGAATAACGTAGGTGGTGGAAAAACTTACCTTTTTTTGTGTATACCCAAATATATATGATTGACACTGGGCTAACCAATCTGCTGCTAATGGAATGAATCACTTTTCAATCTGCAATGTGTTATCCAGCCTGGTGATCAAAATGTCAAAATGCAGGTCCCATAATACAGAGAGCAGGTCATTTAATCAGTCGTCATCATCGAGGATGCTTCATTTTCTGCGCACATTTGATGTTTTGGGCTGTTCTGTGGTGTTTGACATAAATTTGTTCGTTTACTTTTTTAGTGGTGTTTTAATGTTTTAAATGATCCAAGTGGTTGTTTATCTATGTAATTTTCAATTTATCTACTCTCATGAAAGGCAAACATAATCTTGGCATTGCTCTTATAAACAGATGTGAGAATTTTCAGAGGGTTGTTAACATTACTTCTTACAATGTTTCTTGGGAAATTCCAATATTTCTGCATACAAATTATTGTATTAATGTAGCTAAAATTATCCTGTCCTAAATGTTTCAGAATGGTGTAGACTTGCAGATTTGGAATAGCATACTTGATTCTGAAGATGCAGTTTTGGTTTCAGTTAGTATAATCAGCTTGTGAAGGAAAACTAATACTCGGCTGTTTGTACTCTTGAGGTGAAAGAAGACAGTACTTTTTTCAAATGTGTTATACTTGAGAAATTCCTTTTCGTGGAGTATAGGAAGAAGGTTGTGGAAAGAACTGCTGGGGTTCACTCTTTGGTTTGTAGCCTTTTGAATTTATAAGATAGTACCTAGTCAAGTTTTAAAAATTAAAAAAAAGTGTGTTAACTATTACTGTGATTGCAGATGGAGACTGTTAATGTATGCTGTGATACACCTCCAGATTGGGTTCCCTTCCCAAAATGTCACTTTTACCTTCTTAAGTGTTCAAAATGCATGTTCTCTTTACTTTCCACTGACACAGAACCAGGATATGCCTATATGAGTATGCCCATTGTGTTGCTTGAAGTTTATCTGTGTGTGCACACGGTGATGTACCCAGTCAGAGCAAGTGAGAGGCTTCAGCTCCCATGATGAGGTGATCATTGGAGAAGCTAGAATAGGTCATAAAGCTCCTAGGCCCTCACTAAGGAGTTCTTGCAAGTGGTAATCTCAGAAGGATTTGTAATCTGGAGGAAATACTCACAGAGCTCTAGTCTGTTGATTTCTGTTACATTCAAGACCTTGTTAGAACTTAAAAAATTAGACTGATTTATGAAGATTTCAGAGTAATTTTGGCTCATGATTTGAGTTTCTTTCAGTAATGACTTTGAGGCAAGTCTTTTTCTTAGTCTTACAGCTGTCTTTAATAAGATCTGAAATGGTGAAGAGAATGTTTTTAGTTCACCACTAAAGTTTTCTTTCAAAAAGAGTTTGTAAGAGTCCTCTGAGTATATTCAGATGAGTCAGCTGTATTCATCTCAGTTGCTTTCTCTACAGATTTTTGTTCTTATTGCTGGGACCAGCAGGAAAAGCTCCACAGTACCATGAAATTGGAAGATCAATAGCAACTCTTATGACAGATGATGTGAGTGATGTATTCTAAACAATTGTAGTTAAAGAAATCTAGAATAATGTATTTCCTGGCTGTTTCCAATAAAAAGATATTCTGGCAAGTTAAAGGGGGGGGGGAAAAACCTGGCTAAATGAAGAACTGCAAATTATTTATTTCTTGTGTTAGTGAACAAGATAAGGGGAAAAGTTAATTTACCATTTTCATTAT
This sequence comes from Bucco capensis, assembly GCA_013396975.1. Lineage (NCBI taxonomy): Eukaryota > Metazoa > Chordata > Aves > Piciformes > Bucconidae > Bucco > Bucco capensis. The sequence goes on along the minus strand of VWZO01008152.1, from coordinate 1,400,293 downwards.
TAAAGAAATCCTAAATATATTTCTGCAAAAAATTTAGCTCGGTTATATAGATTTCATGTTTGTATTAAATTAGGAAATAGAACTATTAAATAGTCATACCTGATAGAAATCACTGTTATATCCACAAGGACACAGCAAACTGCGTATGCATTTAGGACAAAGTTTAAGAGTGCATGCAGTTGAGTCATCACAGTTATCTTTTTATCAAAGCAAGGCCAAGTAATTAAAACTAGAATTCTACTAGGCATTTGAATTCATATGCTGAAAGCCCTGGTGGTTGGTTTTATGCAGTACAGGGGACTCTTGAGCAAAACTAGGGTGTTTTAATTGTGGCTTTGCTTTGAGCGCCATCTACTGTATTGCTGAAAATTACTAGGTTAATCTAACAAATTCTGTTATTTCTTTACGGAAGAACAATTTAATGTTTGAAAATGTAAACCAGAAATTGGACTATTTACAGTTGGTGGGGAACTAGTCTGTGAATACAGTATTTGTTTAGTGCAAGAACTGAATATTAACACCTTTAGTTGCAGCTTCTGATTTTTTAGGTAAGATGATCTTTAGGAATAATGTAGAAATTTTCATTGAAATAGAAAAATATAAATTGAATGGTCTAAAAAGACCTGAATAGACTTAAGGTGTAACTTACATTTAGAAGACTTAATAGTCAGGTCTTTGGAGACAAACAGTTGAGGCTTGAATGTACAGAAGCAATTTAGGATCATCTTCTGTAAGTAGTGTTTTATAATGAAATTAACATTTTTTTTCTCTGTGTATAAAATGCATCTTGAGATTCAGGGGTTTACTTTTTTTAAATGCTATCCATTTGACAAGTCAGAATATGTGTAGTAGTAGTCTGTAAAGCAACATAGGGGATTTTTAAAGTAGCACTAGATTGCTTACATACAGTTTTTAAGAAGTCTTAAAATGTAATTAAGCTGACAGAAAATCACAGAATCACCAAAGCTGGAAAAGACCCCCAGGATCACCAAGTCCAGCCTATGACCCAATAATACAGCATCAAATCAAGTTCTTATTCTTAATAAAAACTTGTAAGTGATAAAAGTTTTTGAAGATTAAGTGCTTTTGTCCTGATATAGCACAACACAGTGGCACAATGGCTGTAGAGCAAACTTATTTTGGCAATAGCACATTAACTTGTTCATCTTCAATATTCTCTTTTTAATTGGTTTTAGAAATGAACTTAATACTCCTTTTGAGTTTGAAGATACAACTCCTTTATTTTATATTCCATAGGGATTTGCATACAGGTAGTTCTTAATGCCCAAGTATGCGAGTAAAGTGAAAACCTAACTTTTGAGAACCTTTAAGAGATTTCCTGTGCTTTTAAAACAATAATGACATGTTCCTTGTAATCAGTTCCTTCTTAAAAATAAAAAAATAGATATTGGATACTTTCTTCTTGTAGGTTTTCCATGATGTTGCCTATAAAGCTAAAGACCGAAATGATTTGCTGTCAGGAATTGATGAATTTTTAGACCAAGTGACAGTCCTGCCTCCAGGAGAATGGGATCCATCTATTCGAATTGAGCCGCCAAAAAGTGTTCCTTCCCAGGTAAAAGAAAAAGTCTAGTAGAGAGCTCCTGCGAGTTTTTACTTGGAAAATTCCATTTCCAAATGCAAGTAAGTTTTGTCCCAATTATAAATTTTACTAAAGAATCAGGAAAGCACCCACATCTGTGTGGACGAAAGAGTGGGTTGCCTGTTTCAGTTGAGGGGAGTAAGGAAGGGAAAAAAATGTTAATCAGGTTTCTGCTATACTTTTAATTAAGTTGTATTTCCTATATTTAGTTCTGTAATACTGAAATGAGTTTATGTAAGATCTAGGAGAATTGGTCAAAAACGTTACATGAGTTCCTGTTATAAATTTTACTATTAATCTAGCAATAATCAGCAAGAATATTGTAATTCTTTTTAAAACTCATTTGCATACAACGTTGGTTCAAATGTTTTTATGTATATTTACTTAGAATGAGAGCTAGGGTGGACCTTAGGGTGCTGTGATTTCTTCCCTTTCTCTGTCTTTACAGCTGAGGGGCATTCCTGCTGCCAGGATCAAAAGTAGAGGGAGAGACCAGTGTTCATGATTTAGAAGGTTGATGTTGAATACAATGGCGGTTCCAGTGTCACCCAAAAGGGGACAGCAGTGCAGTTTATTGATGAGTAGCTTTAGGCTACTTTCTGAAATAAGCAGAGCTGGAGGGTTTTTGAAAGGCAAACTTGGCTAAGAGATTTATGAGGAGCTAGTGAACAGCTTGCTCAAAGGAGGAATTACTTCTCATTTATAGTTCAACTAAATACTGTATGTATCATAAAGTGAGGTCAGTTCCAGTTAGAAGCTAGAGGCTAATTGAGGAAGAAAAAAAGATTTCTAGGCCTCATGGTTGAACCTCTCCTGTGTCTTGAAAAGCTAGTTTGTTTCATCATGTCTCAGTGACATATTTCTTGTAGAAAGAGGGAAGTTGATGAATTTGGCAATTCATAATAATAAATAATTCTGATAAACTGGGAATATGAAAAAGGTTAGGGAGTCATGGAGTTCTCTGCACAGTGTTGTTGAATTATACTTTTTAATGTAAAGACAGTCTCAAAGTATGATTACTTTTTTCCTTCTTTTTGGTTTTTTTTTTTTCTGTAGGAGAAAAGGAAGGTACCTAAATTTCCAAATGGATCTACTCCTACAGGAGAGACTCTCAAAGAAGAAGGCCATCATGCTGGACCTGAACTTGAGAGAACTGGAAGGTGTGTTCACTTCCCTTAAATACTAGTGACCACAAAAAAATAAGTGATACATTTTCAGGTTTTAATAATGACATTTGAACATAAAAATTCATGGTAAAAGTGTCAGAGCTTATCATTTTACCTTTTTGAGTGTTGGATTCTTGCCTTTAAGTGCCAATCTGCTTAAAGCATTTTCAAGCCTGTGGCAATGTTTCTCAACACATTTGTGAAGGATTTAGTGTAAGATGCTGCCTAATTTAATTAACTGATTTTTAAGACTTGGAATTTAATTTTTAATTATCAAGAGTAGGCAGTGTTGTAACTATAGCAGGAATATACAATTTTCAGTATTGGGCTAGATACTAAAATTTTCCATGAAGGCAAATGTTTTATTACATATATGAAATAGAACAACATACTTAGATATTGGTTAGGTTTGGGGTTTGGTTATGTTTCTTTTAGATCTAAAATAAAATGGAAGGAATCTATTTCAGTTGAGTTGCATTGTTGTTCTCTGTTAATTCTGAAGTACTTGCCAAAAAAGTCCCCAAAATTAGAAATATCTGGTTAAGATTAAACCTTAAGATCTCATATGAGAGAGCAGAGATTAAATCAACTGAAAAACTCTGGAAAATATGTACAGTGGTTTTTATCCCCAAAATAATAAACTTCAAATTTAAATACGTCTTCCTTATACCTTTGTGGGTTTACAATTTTGCCTTTGTTGTACTTAATTTTTGCCTTGTTACGTAAGTGGAGCTGAGAAGTTCATTTCTGCCCACAGAATTATCTCTGGAGGAGACTAATGTTTTCTTAGTAATGGAATATTTTTTTTTTATAATTCAAAATAAAATCAGTTTTTCGCATGTTCAAACTATACATAGTGTTCTGGAGTTTTGAATGTTTCTGGAAACTGCCAGAAGATTTTTCATTTCTTACTAATAACTTAAACAGTTGAACTGACTTACACATTTGGTATATTCCAGATGAAAACACTATTAAAAATAGTAGACCTAACCATATGTGCATAGAGAACTTGAATCAAAAAGATAATTACTTACTGGAGTAGTAATATTGAAATGTATCAATGCAGTGGTCTTGGTTGAGGTTTAGCATATTTCTTCTGTTCCTTGTTTCAGATGTTGTAAGACAGATTTGACTTAAAACATTACTTGGGTAGAATCTTTTGCAGAGACTTTTTTTTTTCAGTATGAAAAAGCCACATAGCCAACTTTTAAAAATGTGGATAATCTGCTTGATTATATCTGGAATACTACTGAACTGGAATAGATAAGATTCTAATTTACATTTTAAACTGTTATGCTTTAATTTGGATTATTAAATAGCTAATTTGTGCTGGTAATAGGCACTGGCAGTCATGTGTAGCCCATAGTTTTGAACTAGCTAGAATCCTTCAGTGTACAGTTTGACGAGTTTCATCTCACCTATTTAGGCTTTTTGGTGGTTTGATACTTGACATCCAAAGGAAAGCACCTTTTTTCTTGAGTGACTTCAAGGATGCATTAAGCCTGCAGTGCCTGGCCTCGATTCTTTTCCTATACTGTGCCTGTATGTCTCCTGTAATCACTTTTGGAGGGCTCCTGGGAGAAGCTACACAAGGCAGAATAGTGAGTACAAAGAATGGTAGTGGCCAGGCTTTTAGACCTTCAGAGGCAAGTCACTGTGTGCATTTGTCTCATTTATTTATACTTGTATTTGAAGAATTTACCCACAGCACTTGATTAGCCTGCCCCAAAGCAGATCTTCCCCAAAAGGTAATTGCTGTGGAAAATGTGGGGAACCCATGTGAACAGGAGAAGATGCACAGTGGAGGTAAAAAAATGTTTATCCTGCCTTATTGGATGAATGGCTTCATGAATTGAGAAAAGGCTTGCATTGCCTTCTTTTTGGCTACTTAAAAATAATGAATAGCTGTAAAGGTGCACCATCCCACTAGGCCTACTTTAGGCAAAGTCAGAGGCTCAAGGTGGATAGCCAAGAACATGCACTGGCCTTGAGTAGTAGGCCTACGAGGATGATAATGCCTACAGTGTATTGGTAGTAGTCAATTGTGTATTTAAGTAACAAACAGGATATGTATATGCTTTCACTAATTGTATGTTGTTAATAAGGTTTATGAGCAGAAAATACTCTTCGTTGTAAATGACTCGTAACGTAAACCATACATGTATATAATATAACTTCGGTAGTCTCATGTTGGGCAGGAGGTAACACCAGCACCTTTTTAACCAAAATAGTTTTGCACTTTGGTTTTTGGAGCAGGGGAAAAATACCTAACATCAGCAAAGCATTTGTCTCAATTGCCTTGTGAATAAACTAGTTTGAAGTGTATTTTCTGTTTTTAAATCTGTTGTGAACAAACAAGGCTGTATGCTTTTGGGGAGGGAAGGATGTCTTCAGACATGTTATTTACAAATTTTAAGATTCTGATAAAGTTTATGATGCTGTTAAATTCTTGATACATAGGTTTTTAAGCTTGTACTATATTGAAATTTATTTAACTGTTTTATCTCAAGTAATGCTGTTGACTCAGTTTTGTTTATTTCTGTAGCACTTCAAGCTGATAGCAAATACAGTACACTGGTTTTGCCATTCTAAATATAGGAATGGTTATCAAAATGTCCATGTAATTCTTGTGTGCATAATGTATAATTATGAAAATATGCTCCTTTTAAAGCTTGATTCTTAAACACCTTCTTTTTTTTAGCTATCTGGAATTGTTTGTGGGTTTGTTCCTGCCTTCAGATACTTGGTGTGCATCATTGAATATAAAATTTAGTTACTGCACACACATGTTCAAGCACAGTAGCTGACAATGTAAGGTACACAGTTTGTGTTTGAAACCTTCCCTCACATTACCAGAGGTCATCACCTCCACAGTGCTCCTTTCCCTGCTACCCTGATTGAGAGCCCTAAGGTTAATGCATTGACTAACCATAAGAGCTAATTCAGAGGTAATAGAATAAAAGGCTTGGATTGTGTATGTATGTGTGTGTGTATATATATATACACACACACACATACTTTTTTCTTATGTAATGAAACAAAGGACTTATTTTTAATTGCCCCAGTTCAGCAAACTTTTTTACCCAGTTTTAGGTGCTTTCCTGAATTGGAGCTTAAGTTTGTAGGCTTGCATAATTGGAAAACAGCAAACACTTTAAAACTCTACCAGGAATCCTTCAGCCTGTAATCCATGACTTCTAGTAGCTGTAAATGATGTAGTTAACTATTTTCAAGTAACTTGCATACCAATTTAGTATCAAAAAAGTCCTGCTCCTCTCTTTTGAGGAGCACTGTAACTTTTCTTTAAGCATAAAAAGTTATAGTAAAACATTTAATTGAAGAACTGAAGTAGGTATATTTCTTCAATGAAAAGAAATGCATTACCAGGTGGGACATTGGTTTACTCTCATCTGTTTTTGATGTCATGTATACATAAACCGATACTGTTCAGTAATTTCCCTTGCACCTCTGCCTGTCAGTTTTTTCTTTCGTAATGCTTGATTGACTGATGAGGTTTGACACGGCACACCGTGTCATGTTTTGGTGCAGGTATGTTGCAATGTATGTATCTATTTTCTTTGCAGAGGCAGATAGTTCTTTCCATAAACCACATGTTGAGGCTTTTGGGTTTTTTAAGTTGTAGTAATCGTTGGTATGTCTTTCTTCTCTAGCGAGTAGGACTAGTAACTCGTTCTCATGGGTTTGAATGGTTTTATGTTTCTCATGAATTAAGTTTTCAAAATCTTTTCTCCATTATATTGTTACTGCAAAAACGTATTATTTTTGTCTCAAATATCAATATTAATTGAAGTGTTTTTCCATCTTGTCTTGTTTCTGAGTTAATGCATCTTAAAACTGTGTTTATGCAGATGTGATGCTAAACACTAACCTCAAAGGCAGCATAGTTACAGCAGTTTCTTTTCCCCCAAACAGAGTGCAATAGAGTCTCTCTTTGGAGCCTCATTAACTGGGATTGCCTATTCTCTCTTTGCTGGGCAACCTCTTACTATTTTGGGGAGCACCGGACCAGTTCTAGTATTTGAAAAAATCTTATTTAAATTTTGCAGGTAAGTAATGTTTGTATTAGCTTGATACATTTTGTAACTTTGTAGTGTGTTAGAATAGCTGTAATTGCAAGCACATGTGTGTTAAAAGTGGTTGTCCTTGATGTAAATGCAGTGGCAAGAGACTGAGACACAGATGTGGTTTGGCAAAGCTGTGAGACATTGGTGAGCCTTAATGAGAAAATAGCTGATAAGAATTGATTAGAACTTAAAAGTTATGTTCTCGGTATGTGGAGATGTTCGCTTTGATTCTTTAGGGCTAAATAGGGATTGATCTGCCCTATAGGAGAAAACATCTAGATAGTTCTGGAAAGATCATCTCTGTGATGCTTCCTAAGATAGGTAGTTGCACTCTCAATCCTCAAAACACTTTGCAGCGTTGCTTTGTTTTGGTAGAAGACAAGACACAAAAGTTTCTGCTTCCTTCAGAACTAACATCAAGGATGAGAAAAGTGGTGAATGTCTATGGCACTTGGAATCAGCACCTGTTTACAAATAGAATATAGTATAGGTGACTTTTGGCTCAGTTAATACTCTCTTTCTTTCTTCATACAGGGATTATGATCTTTCCTACCTCTCTCTGCGAACTAGCATTGGTCTGTGGACTGCATTTTTATGCATAGTTCTTGTAGCCACAGATGCCAGCAGCCTTGTGTGTTACATCACTCGATTTACAGAGGAAGCTTTTGCAGCGCTTATATGCATCATATTTATCTATGAGGCATTGGAAAAGCTTTTTCATCTGGGAGAAGTGTATGCCTTCAATATGCACAATGATTTGGATAAACTGACTTTATATTCGTAAGTACAAAGTTTCTATCTGTTAGTAAAATACGTAGGAAAAATATTTACAATAGAGACATACCATTTACTAAATTAAAGTGTGTGCCTCTCTGTGGAAAGGTATGAGAAACCTCAGAAAAATTCTCTTCAGGATGCTGCAGAATTTTCTGTGTTTAGCTGTGGGTAGTTGGAAGAGATGAGGTGCTGTGGCAATGCCAGCTTTAATTGCAGCTTTGCTGAAGGTCAGGCTGGAGATTAGGTCTGACCAGGAGGTCCACCTTGCTGCTTCTAGAAATGGGTGAGAATTACTTGCAGGACATAGACCTGTTGGAGTGGGTCCAGAGGAGGGCCAGACAAATGATGGGAGTGTTCCAGCCCTCTGCTTCTTAAAGATGTTATCACAGAAGTGCTACCACCTACTGCTGATAGGCTTGGCCTTGGCCAGTAGCAGGTCCATCTTAGAGCTCCCTGGGATTGGCTCCGTTGGACATGGGGCAAGCTTCTAGCAGTTTCTCACAGGAGCCACTTCTATGGGCCCCCTGCTACCCAAACCTTACTGCTCAAACCCAATACACTACCTTTTGGTGTGCAGCTGTACCACTTGGTTGTTAAAGAAGTTTGCTAATGTGGTGAAATTTATATTGAATGCTTTTTATGCCATGTGTCTTGATGCTCGGTGTTTTTTAGTTTCTGATGGTATGCTTAAATGCCGATTTATCTCTTGCTGCTCTGTATGGAGTTTCCAAGCTTATGTCATGCCACAGACCTCAGCTTTGTGTTCTATTTTATTTTCCTTTTATCACAAAGCTGTAGAAGAACTGCCCCTACAACTGCCATTTTTTTTTTTCTACCTCCTCTTTCTTTTTGCCTCTCTCTAGTTGGGAATAGGGCATGAAACAAGCATCTTATTTGATTCCTCCATCCTTAAGGAGTCTTGTACTGTGTTTCTTTCATAGAAGATGGGACTAAATTCTATAAACTCTTTGCATTTTTGAAATTATTGCAAATAGCTGCATTTTGGCACATATGGCTTAAAAGTATATTGATTTTTTTTCTTTCCTTCAGATGTGTGTGTTCTGAGCCTGAGAAACCTAGCAATGAAACTTTGAAGGTGTGGAAGAGTATGAACAAGTCTGTGGAAAATATAGCATGGAGTAACCTTACAGTTTCTGTGAGTGTCTAATAACTATGTGTGCATATAGGGGGGGGGTGTATGTATATATAAAAAAGAAATACCTACACAGTACCAGTCTTGATTAATGTTTTTCATCTGGTTACTTTCTTGATTTGACCCTGGACTGTTTCCTTTAAAACTATATTTTTGAACTCTTTTTATTCTTCCCATAATGCTTAAAACAGTCATTGTAATGGCTTGGATAAGTGAGGCCATAGTAGCAAATGCTAATATCATAAATGTCTGCTTAAGGTAGTCACTTAATCCTGGTAGACAGAACAGTCTTCTTTCTGAAGTGCATATTAATATGGTGAGGTGAATAAACAGGAGTTTAGTTCAACACAACTACAGCAAAGAAACTGCTTATATATTGAGTGGAAGAAACTAATTATTTGAAAAATTGAAGGTTACAAGACAAGGGAAAGAGCCTGTTGAAGGAAGGCTTCCAATACCCTTGAAAGCATTACCTTCTGAACTGGATATTTCATAACCATATCTTAATTTTGTGGGTAGGTGAAGAGAGGAAGATTAATCATGTGGAAGTGATGCAGCAGGCTTTTAGGAAGAAACGTTTTGCTCATTAGTAGTTCCTTGGGTGGGATTCAGTTGCCTAAATGCAACTGTCTACAGCTGCTTTACATAATCTGGTATTTGGTTTCCACCTACATCTTGAATGATTTGGATTTGCTATAGATTGCATTGCATTTGCTAGGTGTGGGTGCCTACTTTGGCCATCTTAGGCTATCTAAAATGGCAGTAGGTACCCATGTGTGGGCACCCCTTGTGTGTGAGCCTACACGTTCACACTGAATGTAGGTGTTTTGCACAGCAAAGATAATATAAAAATCCTCAGTGCTTTACTTGAGTTTTAGCTGTAGTTTTTTGTGTACCACCAATGGCTTTTAGTCTACAAAAATCACCCAGAATGGCAGTTTCTCTTGAACTTGGATTTATTTTATATACCTTTTTATTCTCTTCAGCATCTTCAGTCTTCCTAGAGACAGAACTTACCAGGATTTGGTGTTGCTTCTAATCAAAGTAGATTGTTAACAGGGAAATGTTTTGTCAATAAGTTAAATTTTCGATAAATTACACAGAATCACAGAACAGTTTGAGTTGGAAGGGACCCATAAGGATCATCAAGTCCAACTCCTGATCCTACATTGGACACCCCAAGAATCACACTGTATGCCTGAGAGCGCTGTCCGGGCACTTCTTGAACTCTGCCAGGCTTGGTGCTGTGACCACTTTCCTAGGAAGGCTGTTTCAGAGCACTGCCATTCTCTGGAGAAAAAACTTTTCCTAATATCTAGCCTAAACCTTCCCTGAATCAACTTCATCCTGTTTCCTCTAGTCCTATCACTGTTTAAAGACTCGACTGCGGCAGTGCTATTTCCAACTATTTGATTCATTGGCTTGTTGTTTCCTTGTACTCCATGTGTCTATTTTAGTTTGCATTTTAGTGAGCCTTTGGATAGGGATCATCTGACTTTTTCTTTTTTACTCATATCAATTCTCTGGTTTTTTGTTGTTTTTTTTCCCCACTGGGAACTTCTTTCAGTTAGGTTAATCTCATTTTGTAAGAGTCTGTTTTTTTTCTTAACTGTATCAGGACAAAAAGTCAAGAATAAAGAGGTGGGAGAAACTGAGGATATCCTTTTTTTTGTTTGTTAGCTTTTGAAAGTTGACACTGGATAGTCTGCTGTTCCTTTGCTTAGTCTTTAAGTCTTGTGATGCTTTGAGAAACAGAACAGAAATTAGGTGATTATAGAGGAGTTTTTCCTTTGGCATCTCTCAGCATTTTGACATCCAAGCTACAAGTTAGGTTGAATGTACTAAATTAATAAAACATAGAAATTTAAGGAGGTTTTCTCTTTGCAGGAATGTTTAGAATTTCATGGTGTGTTTCGTGGATCAGCTTGTGGCCATCATGGACCATATATTCCAGATGTTCTCTTCTGGTCTGTTATATTATTCTTTACAACATTTTTCCTCTCCTCCTTCCTTAAGCAATTCAAGACCAAACGTTATTTCCCAACTAAGGTAATTCTGATTAGAGATTATTGTTATCTTGTGATAAATAACACTAGTGTAAAAAAAAAAAAAAGTTGAATTTTCTGTTTTGCTTCAGAACTTTGTATTGAGAGATTATTTTTAAGACAGAAAGAACCAGAAAATTAGCTAATAATTCAAGAAATAAAGGCATTAGAGGAAAAAATTGGCTGTAGAAAAATCAGTGCTTACTCTACTATCCTGTAGTTACGAGATGGTCTAAACATTAGAAGACCTAAGCAGTCCATCCCCCCATATTCATTGGTACTGCCAGGTTTTGTTTGGAGAGATAATACTGCCTTTTTTCTTACCTAGCCATACAGAACAGTTGATTGCTTTCCTCATGCTGCTGGTGTATCTGAATGGTTCATCAGAGGATTACTGTTTCTAATAAAGGCTAATATAATGATTGTCCTTGGACTAATTTACACTACTTATTTCTGATAGCTAAAATAAAGCAGTTAGGTGTTCTATAAACATCATCCCTACAATATGTTCCTGATGTTTAATAAAGTCACCTTTGATTACCTGAATCTGTTGCAAATTATCCCTCTCCTATATATATATAAAATGTCAAATGAATATTGATTTCAGAACAATTTAGTGTCATTATTGAATTAATCTACAAGAGACTAGCTGTAATGGCACAACCTCCTAGTAGAGTTAGGGGGACAGGAAGATGAGGAAGGAATTACTTTAAATAATTTGCTTCTTGCAGTAGGTCACTTTTAAATGAGATAATTGGATTAACAGTTGTACAGAATACTTCATGCTATGCTGGCAGGCAGCTTAAATTTTAAAATAAAAAGAGAAAACATGTAATATTCCGTGGTGTAGTATAATATAAATAGACTTCACTCTTCAGAGAGGAGAAAATTGTCTTTCTGTACATGCAATTTTTAATGATGAAAAAGGAAGAGTTAACAGAAGTCTTTTCTTTATAGGTGCGTTCTACCATCAGTGACTTTGCAGTATTTCTGACCATAGTAATCATGGTTTTAATTGACTATCTTGTGGGAGTACCTTCTCCTAAGCTTCATGTTCCAGAGAAATTTGAAGTAAGAAGTAAAACCTTTTCAAAAAAGTAACTTTTTAAATGCTTGCAAAAACAATGAAATTGTATAGAAATAGAAATTTATCTTATTTACAATGTAGTTGATGAAGTAATCTCCCTTTTCTGTTTTGGATGTACATCTCATCTGACAGAAGAGACTTTGCAATAAACCCTCCATTTTATCTTAATAATTTAATTCTTACTTTTGATGTTTGTTTTTTCAGCCCACCCGAAAAGACCGAGGATGGTTCATAGATCCTCTTGGAAGCAATCCTTGGTGGACACTTTTGGTAGCTGCTGTACCTGCTTTACTCTGTACCATTCTCATTTTCATGGATCAACAAATAACAGCTGTTATTATAAACAGGAAGGAGCATAAGCTGAAGGTAAGAGTCATTTTCACAAAACTAATGTTGTGTAAGTCATGTTTATTTTAAATCAGATACATTCTGCAAGTCTGTGAAACCTTGCCAACATCTACTAAGTAAATGTATATATTGACTTAATAAAGAACAATATAACTTTGTGGAAACTCCCCGGGTATCTAACTTTTAGTTACCTGTTATGTACTGGCTAAGTTACAAACATAGTATCGTATAAATAGAAAGTTTATCAAGTTATTTGTTTGCTTAATTTTACAGAAAGGCTGTGGTTATCATCTTGATCTGCTGATGGTTGGTGTTATGTTGGGTGTATGTTCTATCATGGGCTTACCATGGTTTGTTGCTGCAACCGTCCTCTCTATAAGTCATGTTAACAGCCTGAAAGTTGAATCTGAATGTTCAGCACCAGGAGAGCAACCGAAGTTTTTGGGAATCCGGGAGCAGCGAGTGACAGGATTGATGATCTTTGTCCTAATGGGGTTGTCAGTGTTCATGACCTCTGTTTTAAAGGTAAAAGACAGATTTTTTTTTTTTCTTAAAGTGTTTGTGTTTTCTTTGTTTTCTTTATCTTGAGTCCACGTTGCCTGAAATAGTTCTGTAGTTCTTATGTGAGTGCATAAACGGAGAGAGAAAAGGAGTGTGATGAAGATGTAAAATTGCTTGAACAGAAGTAATATAATATAGTGGAAGAAATGGAAATATCTGGTTTAAAAGGTGGTCATCAAAAGTGACAGTTCACTTTTTTTATCTCCACCTTACTAAACTTCCTTTGATGTTTAAAGTGTTAAGATTATCTTATACATCATTATGGTATAATACAGATTCTGCAGGTTGTATTACGGCCTTAGTTTTCACTTTGTCTCTTTAATTTATATCCATAGTGGTCTTCCAAAGACTTCATTGAAATAAAACTAGTCAGTTCAGGTGGCTTCTTGCTCAGACTTGAGTAAAATTCATTCACCTTCTGCTCTTTTGTTTCAAGTTCAATTGTTAAAGGAAGAAACAAAACCCCATGTCATCTTGTTGGGAAAATAGCAATAAGGAATAAATTGCATCATTGCTAATGCCTTTAAAGAACTTTGTAAAAGCCTGTTTAGTCATTTCACAAACAAGTAGCTTCTAATAGCTATTTAAGTTTAGAAAATAGGAAGAAACAGCTATAGTTTACTACTTAGAGCAACATGTTGTAAATTCTTAATTATTAAGTATTTTATGTTTTAAATAATGTAAAGATCTGAAAACAATAAGGCAGTAGCAGTTATTAGAAATGACTATTCAGTTTTGACACTCTCTGGTTGAAAAGCTACCATAAGCTCAGCTATATATTGCAAATGGTCAAAATCTGAGGCAGAAATACTGAGTTTTATTGTTGCTCAAAAGAAGATGATAAAGGTGCTGATTGCTAAAACTAGATGTTTACCCCAGTGTTTTAACATACAAATATGTGGGATTTTTTGTGTTAGGTGGGAGGTTTTTTGTTTGTTTTGATTTGTTGGTTTTGTTGTTGTTTGGTTTTTTTTTAATGGAACCAAGGGTAATAGGAATGGAATGATTACTACTTGGTCTTTATGAAATGTTTTTCTTCTTCAATATGAATGGCTGTTACTGTTCAAAAGAAGGAAGGAGAACAAAGGCTTGCTGTGCTTTTGTTCCATGTGTGGATTTATACTGATTTAACATAGTAGAAGTTAACATGAATATAGTGCTAGCATGTCAAATTAGAGCTTACAGTGAAGATGTTGGCTTATACACACACACAAACACTCATATATGCAGTAATGAATCCTGAAGGCATAGTTCTATTCCATGCTAGAATTTAATTTCTGTTTCAATGAAGGCTTTGGTTTGGCTTGATAGCAGCAGGGTTTTTTAAGATTTTAAGTTGTATTTTGGCTGTCCTTTACTCAGAAGTTTCATGAACTCACGATCAAAGAAAGCTTTGCTTGCTTTGTGTAAGCCATGGAGGTTTTACGCAAGTGCTACTAAAATCAGGGGACAACTTCATTATCTTCATAAGTTTTAAACTGATCTTACTGGAAGAAAATTTAGCCCTGAATAGTTAGGAGGTTTTCATAGCTCAGTGTAGGTATGACAAGTTTTTTAATCTGTTTCAGAAATACAAGGTCCATGATCAGTAGTAAAACTTCATATGGCAATTCCATGAAGTTAATAGTCTCCATACAGTTCCTCTTATATAGCAACATAAAGCAGCATACTTAGCATTATTAGAAATCTTGGTGGCAGCTTAGAAATTTGAATGAATGGGCAGTGAAGTCTGATTACTTCTTCAATCCTGGTGATTGCTTTTTTTAGCTCTAGGATTTTTTTTTTCTGCTCAGTGATGCATATATTTTATAAGTAAAGAGCCTCAGCTTTTACAGATCTAAGTTTAAAATAACAAAAGGATAAAAAAAAACCTTGTTCCGTGTGTTTCACTAACTGTTCTGTTACAGCATGTTGATTCCACAAGTAACTGTGTGAATGTTTTTTCCTCCCCAGTTTATTCCAATGCCAGTTTTGTATGGTGTCTTTCTTTACATGGGAGTATCTTCATTAAAAGGCATTCAGGTAAAGTCTGATTTTAATGAGCAATTTGCTTTTGTTTACCACCAAAGGGAAATGAAAATGTAACACGTTACTTTGTGAGCAATGATAACATTATCCCATATTGCCCGAGTAGCATGTGGGATAATTTCCTAAATGTCATGTTCAGATATTTGTTCTACCATGTTATGCCTTCAATTCTCCTGTCTTTTGCGTTTATCTTTCCGTAGTATAGCTGAACAACAAATTTTCTGAAATGTTCTGAAATTTTGTAGTGATTGTGGAGGAGGGGAAGAGAAACTCAACAAAACAGCTCCACATCCTTGAATCATAGAATGGTTTGGGTTGGAAGAGACCTCTGGAGTTCAGTGACGTTCATCAGTATTTTGTTTGGGATTAACTTACCTTTCTGAAATCTTCTGAAACCACTTCCTTCCTTCCGGAGGGGAAGAAAATTAACTGAAGGATTATTTTTTTTTTTTCAATCCAGTTTTTTGACCGTATCAAACTGTTTGGAATGCCTGCCAAACATCAACCTGACCTGATTTATCTACGTTATGTGCCACTCTGGAAGGTCCATATCTTCACGGTTGTTCAGCTCACTTGTCTAGTTCTGTTGTGGGTGATTAAAGCCTCTGCAGCTGCTGTTGTTTTCCCTATGATGGTAAGTTTTCTGCTTTACAAGTTAGTAATTTTTCAAGAGTATGTGCATCATCCAGGATCTCTTCAGAACATATTTGCTGCCTTAAGAAAGGAGTGGGAGAGAAAAGAACTCATACTACAAGTTTTTCACATTTGAAACACAAGGACTTTTACTTGGTCCTGAAAATGAGCAGTTGAGTTGCAACTGGCTGTTGAAAGTGGAATTAATATTTAACTTAGTGGTAAGATAAAACTAGTACAACAAAAAAAGACCTCAGTTAAAGATTCTCAATGTGCTGAAAGTGTGTATGCATTTTTGTTCATTTAAATAGTTTCATATAAATGATTCCACTTATGTTCCCTTAAGGTTTTAGCGTTGGTGTTCATTCGCAAGCTCATGGATTTATGTTTCACCAAAAGAGAGCTTAGTTGGCTTGATGATCTTATGCCTGAAAGTAAAAAGAAGAAAGAAGATGACAAGAAGAAAAAAGCAAAAGCAGTAAGTGTGAAAACAGTCAAACTAAGCATGTTCTGAATTACTAGAAAATACTTGATGAGACTTAAAAGAATTTTATGTGGCCTGAGCATAAATGCCAAATAAACATTTTGAAATTCTTTACTAATGAGATCTAATGCTAGAGGAACTATTACTGGCAATTAGGGTAAGGCAAAGTCCGTTTCATTGATGCTTTTATGAGCTATGACTCTTATTTGTGATTAAAATTAGCAAACAAAGTGGACAGAAGCTTTTTTTAGCACAAAATGTTGGGGGTTTTTTTGTCCTTCATTGGGTTAGAAGGAGAGAAAAGGGAGAGAAGCAGTTGAGTAGGGATCTCTACCTCACTAATCATAAAATTGCTCATATCAGGGACATTTTGCTTCTGTGTTTGCAGAGCTGTAGTTAACACCAAATGTTAGTTATCAAAAATAGAGTAATATAGCTTATAAAACTTCTCCATAGAAGTCTTGCCTAACTTTGCATTAGCTAGCTGAATTCCTAACGAAACTTAGAACTCTCTCCTTTCCCACTCCTCCATCCCCTACCTGGATAGAGCACTTCTGAGAAAAAAAGATCTTCAACTGTGTCTCTTGTACTCAACTCAAATACCTACAGGGAGATACCCCTTAGCCCTATGGATATAACTGTCAGCTTGAGATAATTCTTCGATTTCTACAGCATGAGTAATTTTTATAAACTTGGTATTTACAGGAAGCAGAGAGAATGCTTCACACAGGGGATAATGAAAGCATACACCTTGCATATGGAGAAGCAAATTTGGATTTTCCTGTGAAAACTCTAAAGTACAGGTATAATAAGACGTTGGTCTTTTAAAAGTTTGTATCATGTGCTGTAATTTGCTTTATATTAAGTTGATTGTGTATGAGTTGAATTAATTTTTTCACAAGCTTGTAACTCAGCCATGATTAGGAAGTTCAAAGGTATATCTTATGGTGCTATAGTAGCATTTTTATGTTGCATTGCTCTTTAATACTGCATCTTAATTATAAATTTACATGACCATCCTGAACAGATCAGATGACTCAATTTCGACCAGCTGTACTCAAGGTGAAGAAGCTTCCTTGGTCAGTTTTTGTGGAATACTTGTGTGTACTGTGCATGAAATACTGAGTGTTAAGCAACTAAAAGCATCAGTTGAGCCATGTGTTTACCAGCCACTTGTACTTTTCAGAAAAAGTCTTAAGTGTGCAGTTCTTTGACTGTTCACTTAAGTAAGGGCTAAAGTCTTTAATTTCTGTGATACAAAATAAAACTTTACAGGCAGCTGTTTTTAACTTAAAAGTTCATTTTCTGAAAGGACAGGGTTACTAGTTCTCTTCCAGAAAATGGAGTACTGGAATTTTACTGATAGAAAGTTCCTTCAGCACTGGGAGGCATGTTGTCTCACTCTATATCTCTGTTACTGGGGATGTGTTCAGCTTAGTTGTTAGGTGTTCTACGAGGACTTGGGGTTGGAGGGGATGATGGCAAAATGAACCTGGAAAAATGTCTAGAAAGACTCTGCAGGGAAAAAAAAACTTGATAACTGTCTAGATAATTGGAACTTCCAAATTTTTACTAGTTTTAAATGTCAACTGAATTACCAGTTTCAAAATTTTGTTAACATTTGCTCTTTTGTCCTAGATTGTTTCCTGGAAACAACTTTAAATAATTCTGATTTATAAAAGCCTTAGCAGAACTGTGCAATTCATTTAATTATTTCTGAGCATGCAAAATAATTTTCTGAAATCAAAGGTAATTTAGAAATGAGATTTTTCAAATATTATTTGTCTTAGTGGTTTCTATGTGAAAAACTGGTTTAGGATGCTGTGAGATTAATGCAGGTCTAGTGAGTTAATTTTTCAAGTTTTTGTGAAATATGTTTTTGAGATTAATTCAACTTGTGGCTGTGTAAATATTGAAAGAAGGCACAACTGATGTAAAAGATGAGTGACAGTAAGTATAATGCTGTTGCAAGGTATTGAATACTAACCAGAAAGTATGTTTGTTCTTTAGCATTGATCCTTCAGTTGTAAACATATCAGACGAGATGGCCAAAACTGCACAGTGGAAGGCTCTTGCCATGAGTACTGAGAATGCCAAAGTAACAAGAGCTAACCTGAGGTAGCTATAATTAATCATGCATTTCCTAACTATGATCCTGTGCAGCTAATAACTTGTATTTCTTGAAATATATCTCAAAAAATAAGCATACATGGTTTGTAAATCTGCATTGACTTTTTACCTTTTCAGAACTTGATTTTTACTCTTTACTTTGAAGTTAAACTTACCATAAGGAATTCCAATTATTTTATTAAATGTATTATTGCAATTACAAATGCCAATGGGAATACAAGGTAGGTCCAGCACTTTGTTGTTGCTTTATGCTGCCCTAGGGTCTGCCCCCTGTTTCTGTGGGTTGTTTATTTATCCCCCCCAAGCTCTTTTTTAGTCTATAAAAATTAAACCTGGTTCAAATGTTATCTTTACACTTAGATATGAAGTACTGGACCAATTAGGAGTCCTTGGTGCTTTGAACATTTCTGTGATGGCCAGGAGTCTTCTCTCAGTGAGCTCCCCATCAAAGTCTTTGTACTATCAGTTAGTCTGCTGTGTTGTCCTAGTTTTTCTTCCCTGTCTGTCTCAATCCATCAAGGGGAATAAACAAAATCCTGAATGGATATTTGGAATATCCCTAACTTCCAGAGAGGCTTGTAGTTTATAGGGACTGTTCCATCACAATACAACTATTACTTACTAGTTTTATGTAGGAAAGAGGGGAGAACAGGCCTGGATGACTTGGAAAACTAAGCTTATGCTGTCTGTATGGGCATCATTTTTTGATCCTTTTCAGCCAAATCTCTCAAAAGGAAGGCAGGTTTCAGACATAAGAAATTGTTGAGTTTTGTATAAAATTGCATTTTTGTGGAAAAGTTGGTGGTGAGGGAATATTCAAGCCATTGGGTCCTGTTGAGCTGGCATCATGAATGCAGCGCTAGTGACTGACTACTAAGCATTTGTATGCCATCTCTATTCAGCATTCGCTTTGCTCCAAACTAGGCATGCATGTACGCTGTGTTTTGACAAGACGGTAGGTCAACCAAGGGTGAAGGAGGAGACAGAGAACTTACAAGATATTGTAATAGGAAATGCTGAAGAGACTTGTTAGCACAAGCACCATTTTAAGTGAATCTTCAGCCTGTATTGTTTAAATATTTAAAAATGTTTAAATATATGTTTTAAATAAACGTTTTTGGAAGATGTTTTAAGAACATCAGTGTCACATGAGCTGGATTGCCAGGAAGGTGGAAAATAGAGGCATTAGACAGATGACACAGTGTATGTGTCAGTATATGCTCATATTTTAATTTTTTATTTTCTTTTCTCAGAAATCTGTTAGAGAATTTGTGGATGCCTGTAGTATATTACCTGACAGTCACTGGGTATATAAAGCTTGAAGAGATACAGACCTGTATTTCTATTTCCGGAAGAATTAAAATGTTCAGATTTGGTTTTCAGGGAGTTGGTACAACTTCATCTTGTGTTTTCCTGTTTCCTGAGTGGGTTATGTTAGTAGAATTACATGCAGCACTAGCTTCTGACCAGTTTGCAATGTTTTTTTATCTGCTTAAGTCATACTTAGTAGTCCATCTATTTTATTATATTTTTCTATAAGACATTTCCCTTTGATCCTGTAATGTGTCCTGCTTGAGATTAGTATGGTAAAAATTGTGTCTTGGAAGGGAACTTGATAAAACATCAAATTTAAAATAAAAACCACTGGTGCCAGAAACTGGCTCTTTCAAGAGGCAATGAGATATTGCATGTATCTGGAAGATATTAGAAGGCAGCACTTCCTTGAGCCTTAACTTGGTTGCCATTTTGAGGTATTTGCCACCCTTTCTTGTATAGTGTGTGCTGGAAAGATTTAGAGATGTCGCCACTGCTCAGTCAAAAGTAAACTTTTCATCTCGATTCTGTTAAGGTTCTTCTGTCTTCATGTGATAGTATGGATGGATGTTTTGTTCTGTGGTAAAAATGGTTCCGTAGGTACTGTTATTTGCAGATTTATAGGTTCCAAATATGTGGTTTGAAGCAAGCAATTTCTTTTCAAATTCTAGATTATATGTTGTGTGGGTTGGCATTAATAAAAAAAATCTTACCTTTTCTTAAACAAAAAAATTTTTAGATTTTTTTTAACTTTCCTGAGCTGATGCAGATTGCTTTTTCTTCCATCTGTCATCTTTTATAGACTGCAGAGTCAAGGCTTTTTCTCTTAGCATGAGTTCCTAGAACCTTTTTTTTTCTTAAAGAGCAACTCCGCAGATGTTATCTCTTATAAAATTTATGCCCAGAGAATCCTCCCTTTTAAGCTGTTCCAGTTTCTCTTATGCTGTCCTCTAACTTCTAACTACCTCAAAATTCCTTTCTGTCTTTGGATTAAGCCACTGTCCAGTGGCTGTGTCTATGAGAGTGTCAGTTTTTCAGTTGCCAGCCAGCCCCCATGGTCTTTGGGATCTTCCACTTGGAATTCCAGCTGTCCTCTGCTGTTGTTACAGGTGTAACATGGTGATCACCATTTTGAAAAGACTGAAATGTTTTCGCTGTCATACATCGTGAACAAAATTGTTTCCCTGCTCAGTAATTAAGCAGTATTAATAATACTGCTTGTTGTGTATTTTGAGTATTTTTATTTAGACAGTTTTGTGGGATTTGGGTTTTGTTTGGGGTTTGTGGGTTTTTTTGTTTGTTTGTTTTCAGAAGATGTTCTGCAAAATTTTCCAATCAATAAAAGCAGTGGGACTGGAAATGGTATTTATACATGAGATCTTGTGATTTCTCTCTAGGATGTAATAGAAATGCATCATCATAAAATTACCCTTACATAAATACCTGCAGTGTTTGTTATTAAATATGAAATGTTTGAAAGGTAAACTTTACTCAAGTGAACCCAACCTTAAATTTTTCTGTTTGCTTTCAAACAGCCCTGAAAAACCAGAAAGTGTGAAAATAAATGTGGAAGATTCACCTGTTGTGAGATACGTGGATGCTGAAACATCTTTATAGAACTGAACCAAGAGGAATTGTGTGTATTTTTGTGTGTGCGTGTGTGTATATATATATTTCACTAGGATGTTATACCATGGAAGTGTGATTTCCAGTTTACGGAGCAACATGTATTTAATTCTCCCAGTGTTTAGGGGACTGTAGATATGCTTGCATAATGAAAAGATTTTCCTGCAAGTAAGATAAGTGGTGATCACACTTCAGCTATTTATTTTATTGGAAATTTTATTTTCATTTTTAAATAGGAAGATTGTAATAAATGCATATTATTTTCAATAATCAGTATGTGCATAAAATTTAAATCAGCTTTTGCTGATGATTACTGGTCCACATTGCTTTAAATCTTGCAATACCTCTGTTTATAATGTGCGCTACAGAAGTTCTTTTTCCAGACAGGCAATTACTGCTTGGTTTTGCAGGGTATACTTTTTTGTGTGATTTCACAGAACAAATATTAATGTGCTGTTGACAAGAACTACTGTGTTTTATGTTTGTCTACATGCTAGTGTTTTCTGGATTCTGTGTCTCCTATCTTATACAAGTAGCCTAGAGCCCTAAGTCAAGTGGTTAGTGAATTCTTAAAATATATAAAAATACTTTTCTGCTACTTCTAAAATTCACACTGAATTTTCATTATTGTGCAGTAAGCAGTATAACTGCAGTAATTTTAGTTACAGTCCCGAGTCAGTATTTTCCATTCTGGACACTCCCCGTTTACACAATGTAAATTGGATTTAAAGACAGCAACATGGTCTATAGAAGTTATGCATACTCACCACACTAGTACTCCTCTATTCTATTGTTTCTTTTTATACTTCCATTTTTATCACTGACTGTCAGTCTGATTTACTCAGCTCTAAGACAGAAACTTCAGAGTATTTCCTGTCCTCATCAAATATATTGCTTGTTTAATTTTTAAACATCCTGTTGTATGGCTGTAGTTTAATTTTGTAATAGCTTTATGATCAGTATTATTTTCTGGATTGCAAATTGCTTGTGGTATTTGCCTGTACAGTTCTGATCCTCTCCATTGTAAAGGGCATACATGATAGCACACCAACTTATTTTTAAACATTTTATTTATTTTAATTAGTATAAATTTGTGTTGTGTAAGTTGAATTGGAAAAGTAAATATTCATTTATTAAAGTAAATGGGGTTTTGGGGGGGGCTTACTGATGAAAATGCAATCAATGCATTTATTGTACTACATTTTCAAGTTCTAGTGTTTAGTATTATAATATTTGAAATAGTGAGAATTTTATGTATAAATGAAAACCTTTATCACTTACTTGTGCAGTTTCTGTTATTAATATTTCTTGCCTTATGCCTTAGTTTTTTGGCTTTAATGTCTGAAATGATCTCTTTACATTCTGAATTGCCACTAGCCCTTTCTGGATGTATTACAATGGCTTCAGTTAGAATCTGTGCTCACAAAATTAGAAGATGCTATTTGTTTAATTCTGCTTTTGGCAAAGCTAGGAGTTTTACCATGGACCATGTGATAAGATTCTCAACTGCAAAAGCAGCTGATTCTGGAGGAGGGCAGAGTTCATCTGAAAATACCACTTGAGGTGGAATTTTGGTGCTCTTCAGCCAAGTGTCACTTGGAGTGAAGATAATTGTATATTACATGAATAAAGCAATCAGTGGGAGTAAATTGAAACATTTAAAAATGTTTAAGTTACATGGACTGTTACCATTCCCATTACATGTAATGTAAGAAGACATTTTAAAGGAAGTAAATCATATTGTACAGCAATATGAATAATGGTATGCAAACTGTCATAGCAAAGCCTCGGGTCAGTGCAAAGACAGTGAGGTCTGCATTACCAATTTAACCCATACTGTGTAATAACCTGTATATATGTTCCTTTATTCTGAGATAGTAGTATAGCTTGTGCCTTGGCTTTAGTCTAATGTGCTCTTTCAGAAAACAGCCATGTTTCCCCTCTAGTCAAACTGAGATAATGGTGAAGCTGTAGCAGATGGTTTCCCAAAACTTTGTACATTACTTAAAAGGAAAAAAAAATGAAAAAAAGATTACACATCTGCACATCAGTTGTTGACTACTAAGTAGATCTTCCTGAATGAAGAGGGAAGGTATTTTGGGCAGTTTACGTAGCATTATCCACAACTCATTACTTTTATACTAGTCCTCCCAGTAGTATTTTACACTTCATGTGCACAGTCCTGCAACAATTTCCAAAGGCACAAAAAATTACTATGAGCCTGTTAGATTTTTAACTCCTTAATGCTGGAAATCAAGGTTCCCTGGTGCTGCACACCTTGTATCTGGCTTCTACTTCAGAAGGGTTAAGTTTTGGTCAATATCACAGGGAGTGGATATTCTACTAGTAAAGCTGAAAGGAAACAAAACCAAAGCCCCACAAGTCTAATCACAGTATTTATTTTATTTTAATGATGTAGATACTTTAATTGGTGCCAGAATTACCATGACTTGTAAAGCAGATTACAGTGACCTTGAGTTTCCAGTGTTCATGGTCAGTGGCATGTTATGCTTCCACTTTCTTCCCATACGAATAGGAGAAAATCTGGTATTAAGTGCATAAAACTCCATTGATGATCTATGGTTAAATGATATGCTGCTCACTTTACACCGTCTATAGTTTAAAATCACAGATAGTATTAAAGTAAGCCAGTGAAGGATGTAGTTTACTGTATGTAGATACACATTTTTGCCTTAATGGATGTAAAAGAACAGTGATAATTGTTGTGTACTGATTTTTTTGGTTTTTTTCATAGGAGTTAAGCCCTGTAAAACCTACGCCAGTGTATTTCCATTCCAACAGTTAGAGGAAAATAAAGAACCCTGCACTTTTTTTTTTTAGATGCCTTGGTTTCCTGGAATGGAGCTTAGTCCTACTGTGTGTCTGGCTGCAGAGCCACCTCAGGAAATTACTCTTTTTTTCTTTTTTTTTTTTCCTAATTTATTTATAAATATGAATGTTTACATGAAGTGTAGGTCTTAATTTTGACCACTCCATTTAAATTATCGTCTAAAATATTTCACTTAAATGCAATCTTTTATTTAAATTATATTCTACAAAACTCAGTATTTTCATATGTATTTTACGATGACACTTTCATTCTGTTTACATATGCCCAAGTTAATTATACATTCTTGATTAATTTTGCAGCTGTAACATAACATCTTACATGGTTATTCTGTGAAATGTTCCAAATTGCCAAGTTCATAATCATAAAACCTGTTAGGGTAGAATTTGGTGCCCTAATAGGAATTTTTCAACCAAACGTCTTGGCCATTTTTTCTGTTTCATGACAATTCTCCCATGAGTTAACCATTTGCTTCACTTGCAGCTCTGGCTTTGTTCAGTGGTTTCCTAACTGGTGCCCTGGGCAGAGGCAGGTTGGACAGGCTGTGAAATTCACCTGTTCCAAAGGGGTGTCATGATGCGGAGCCCGTGCCCTTCGCAAGGGTTGTTTTGTACTTAGGGTTCTGTATGGCATGAGTGAAACGGTTCATGGCTTTCAGTTCACAGTGTTGTCTGTTAGATGAGCACCACAGTGATTTTAGTTTTCTCTTTGCTTTATATGATTAGTAATGTTTTAATTACTCATCTAAGTCAAATTAATGATCAAGTACAGTGCAAATGTGTGAAATACTATTTATTCCAACAGTAATTTGTTTTACAGCAAATTTTAAGAATAGAGGCACATAGCTTTCAGTCAGCATAAAAGTAGTGCTATAAATAAAGCAAATTGCTTAGTAATTTTAAAACTTTTATTTTGTATTATTTTTAGTGAAAACTTTTAGGACTTTGTAGTTGGCATTGAAGTTTAGTCTAAAGACAATTTCATACTGAATTTAGTATCTGTTGATATTTATTTGGAATAATGAATAGGCTTGAGAATCAGTACTTTTCTAAATTATTTTTATTGGCAAGACACATTCTTTATTGTAACAATTTTCTTTATATTGTTGCTGATATTCCTGTGCAAAGGTGTCTTCCAGGTTTCAGCACCTGTAGCTGAACTGACCTTTTGATTTTAATACTGATTATTTGAAATGTAATTACATACTGTCCAGTTTGAATTTTTTATGACTGCTTTTCTAATTACAGTGTAATTTGTAACAATCCAAAGCAAATGAAAACATTATTCCAAATGTAGACGCTATTCATTTTTTTACAGAAACCACAACTCTGACTTGTCTTTCATGTGAACGATTCAGCCTTTGTTGGTTCAATTACTGGTAGGATAAAATTATCTTTTGTAACGTTTCAGACAGTTGGTAAAAGCAATAAAAATCTGCTGAACTATCTTCAGGCTTTTTCTGGCTTTATTGTAGTCAAGCGGGGCCTGATGTCTGCTGTGAACCGACCGTGTAGCGGAGTGTCCACAGCCTTCCTTGGCCTGTCCGTGACCAGGGTGCTAGGGGTACCCCGGAAAACGGCAACTTGCGATTGGTCGGAGAGCCTGGCTCCTTTTGAAGAAGGCGGAATGCGATTGGCAGTAGGGTGGAGTTCTGTTCCCGGTGGGCGGGTTGTCGCCTTAACCAGACGTGGAGCGGAGGGGAGCGAGCGCTGCGACGTGAGTGGGACGTCGCGGGGCGGGAGAGGGGGCGCGCGCTCAGGGCTGGGGCAGCTCCCTCTGTGAGGGGCCATGGGGCGGGAGCTCCGCGCGCCTCCGCCCCTTCCCTGAGAGTAGCCCATGCGAGGGGCTGGGAGCGCGCCCGCCTCCGCCCCTCCCTGAGAGTAACCCATGCGAAGGACTGGGAGCGCCTGGCTATATACCCCGTGGCAGGGAAGCCCGCGGTGGGCGGAAGGGGCGACCAAGTCGGGCTGCTGTCTTATCACCCTGTCAGGCTTCTGGATCGCATTCTCCAGCAGTGGTGTGATTAAGTCACGGAGCGGTAAAGGTTTTGAAGCTTATGTTGAAAAAAAAAAAAAAATCCCAACACAATTCTAGCATTTAGGAACGGTGTGTACACATAATACGCATCTTAGTATAAAACACGTGTGCGTGAGATGTGAAACCTCTAGGGGATTTCTATGTTTCTAAACGAAGCCTAATTTATGTGATACGTGCCCTGAATCTCGCCTAACAAACTAGGAGTACTGCCCCTAAAATAAGGGTTACTTTGTCCCCATTTCTCCTAATGACGTCTTCCAGAGCCCTCCACCTTTACCAGCTCTCAGACTTTAAAAGGCATTAAACAATCTGTCATGCTTCCCAGAGGCTTTAAATCATAGCCGTACAATTCCCTAAAAAGGTCTGCCTGGTAGCAAGGGCAGAGAAGATGAATTTCATAGAGCTATGTATTATTCTTGAGTTGGTAACAGCTACTCACTGCTTTGAGGTATAGTATCTCAAATTTTATTTATTTTTAATCCTTTTTCCTCTGTATCTGTGAACTGCAGTTAACAGGGTGGATTTTGGCAGAGTCTACAGAGAGAAGTTACAATCTGGAAAATATTCCAGGGACTTGCATTGAATGGATCCAGGAATCTCAGAATAAGCCATTTATGGCTCCCCTGGAACTGGGCTGGTGCAGAGAGAAAACAAAACAAAATGAAACCAACCAACCAAAAAAAAAAAAGCCAAAACTAGCAGTGTCTTGAATGTTTTCAGTTTGTTAGGAAAACAGGAACCTTATATTCAATCCTAGTTAATCTTTAGAGAATCTTCAAATAACTTAGTAAAACAAAACTTGAGATAAATGTATGCATGAAGAATTTTTCATATATAGCATACATGCAGATTTCCATATTGATTCAGTCAATAAAATGTGTAAAAAAAAAAATATTCTTCAAACATTGTCTGTATAGATTCATCAGTAGAATTTCCCAGACATGAGCTGGTAGTGACCCATCCTTCTGACTGCCGTGGTCTCTGAGAATGAGAGGAGAAGAGGTCCAGGGTTCCCTTTAGTTTTGTCAGGCTGGAGAAGGAAAAGTAAAGAAACTTTGGGAACTTTTAATCATCTTTGCTTCCTCTCGCATCACTTCGACCATATTTGAAATGCATTTCTATTTTGACAATAATGATAATTAACTATTGTAAGGAGTGAATTTTCACGCAACCTCATGCTAAGTTTATGGTATTAGATACATTTGCATCTAGGAACAGCATGAAAAGTCTTATGTAAGCCAAGATGCAACATACCTACTACTTCTTCATCCACCTTAAGCCAGTTAACCTTCTGTGTGTAAACAGTGAAATTCAGCCAATAGAGCTTGAATTACCCTTGAACTCCTTTCTTTATCATCAACAAGGTGGCTTGTGAACGATCCATATCAAGTAGTTATTGCTAATAAAGATTTTAAAGAATGTAAGTCATCTTGTTTTGGAGAGTTTCTAACTATTGCACTTCTACAACATATCTTTGTGCTTTTATTTTGGGGTTTGTTTTCACCTTCTGAAGCTTTATGTCCTTGTGTCATTGGCGACAGATACGAGACTGGGTCACAGATCAAGTCTGGGGTGGTAATTCCTTTGTCTCCTGTTTCTCATCATGTGAATTCTTTTATTTCTGACAACATTCTTGGAGCATTTCTTGTCCTATCCTCATTAATCAGAATGCATCTCTCTTCCTATGTAATTGAATTAACATAACTATTTAAATGTAATTATCCCTAGTTAAAAATAATTTGTTAATATTGCTCTCATTTCATTGCTTTAAATGGAATTGAATAAGACTATATTGTGAAGACACTTTCCTTTTAAATGTGTTATTTTAAAAAGTTGTCTGATCTCAATCCTTTTCTGGCACAACCGAAGTGAATGCAAGTGGTGTTTGGTTTGTTTCTTATACTTTACTGATGGCTGGCTTGATAGTTTTGAGGCTAGTTAACAGCCTGGCTCCATGGAAATTTCTGCTGACACGAGTAAAGATCAAGCACAGGGGTGGGAACTTATTCAGTGATTTCAAGAAAGTCAAAGAACTGTGAGAATAGGTAAGGAAATGTTTCATGTCTATTTTCTCTCAAGTTGATGGCTGATATAAGGAAAACAGGAAGTTGTTTCTTTTTGTCTGCCTCTCACTCAGGGTGTGGTGTTAATACATCTACCTGATTTAATGACAGGCTACTGAAGAAAGAATCTTCTGCTCTTCTACTTACAGCTGTGCATTCCTGCCCCCACCCTGTCAGCACAGATATTTATCAGGCCACTGTAACAGTGAGCTAAATTGATAGAAAACTAATTATACAAAGGGAGACATACTGTTTTCTGCCTGTTTATCTCACTAAACTGGCTCAGGTTTGAGTCAGATAAGCTGAAGATGTGGAGGGGAATGGCTGAGAAAGGGAAGGGAAAGAGAAGGGGAAAGGATTCACTATTTTTACCAGCACTTGGTTGTTGATTAATTGGTTTATCTCTGTGGTACAACTGAAGGGCACAATCCTTTAAGCTGCATGGATAAATGCTCCTTTCTGCATATTGTCCCTGCCCTTGTACAGCAGAGGTCCTTGAGGATAAGCTATAAAGTAATCAGGGTTAAAGTAGGAGAGATTATTTGTAACCTCAATCAGTTTCCCAATCCAGTGAGCTATGCACCTGTGGTGATGCTGTGCTGACAGACCAAAGAGGTTGTGCAGGGTCAGTTTGTGGCCAGGACTGGCCTCTCTTTGTTGAAGTGGTAACTGGCTTGTGCTAACTTAGTGGCCTCTAGGAAATAGAGGTAACCTCAGGGTGAGTCCTCAGAGCTGGGTGAGGGCTGTATCCCTTCATTCTCAAGAGAGCAGTGAAAGGAATTTGGCTTGATGTTTGTCATGTTCAATTTTAAACAAGAACTTTTGGATCTCTAATGACAATGAACCTTAAAAATGTTAGTTAGCTGTTACTCTGCTTCATCTTTACTAAGGTACTGCAAACAGCAAAAGCACTGGACTGGCAACCCTAAAGCAAGGTTGGTCTACAGTTGTAAGATTTTTGTGAATAATCACAAAGACCTAATAATTTTGGATAAAATCCTAGCCATATTGGGAGTTCTGCTGTTTATGGTTTAGAAGTTTAACCCAAGGATTAGTTTTTCAAATGGGATTTGACTATATTTGCTCATAGACAAGTTGTTTTTTGGGTGGTTTTATTTGGCAACTCTTTAATTAGTTGAATTCTCTTCTTTGTACACATGTACTCATGAGCAAGTTGATAATTTGTGAGCTTCACAGTATTTCTTCCTTTGCAAATGTCCTACCTCTGTAATGTGCCAAATGGATTGAAGTTTTGGGGCGAGGGTGCAAAATACAAATATCACTAAAGCAATACATGGAAATTCTTACTCATGGAGGATTCTTAAACATGCTTGGCAATGTACATGGCTTCTCTTAACTTTTACTGCTTTTGAAGTAAAGGAGATAAGCGAACTAACTTCATTTGGTTTAATCCGAATTCAGGAATTTTATCTGCTGAGTGGTAGAACAGATGCTGTTCATATTTGCTCCTTGGTGATAACTGGTACAATAAAAGTGTTCTGTGGTGTTTTTAATAACCCTGTTGAGTGGACGCCTATAGGAGAGAGGAGGAATTTTTTGATATCCAGATCAACCATTCTTATTCTTGAGAATAAGTCTTATGAGGAGCGGCTGAGGGAATGGGGGTTGTTCAGTCTGGAGAAGATGAGGCTGACGGGAGACCTTATTGCTCTCTACAACTACTTGAAAGGAGATTGGAGTAAGATGGGGGTAGGTCTCTTCTCCAGGGTTAACAGGGAGAAGACAAGAGAAAATGGCCTCAAGTTGTACCAGGGGAGGTTTAGATTTGATATACAGGAAAATTTCTTCACTGAAAGAGTTGTTAGGCATTGGAACAGGCTGCCCAGGGAGATGGAATCACTGTCCCTGGAGGAGTTTAAGAAGCTTATAGATGTGGTACTTAGGGACATGGTTTAGTGGCATGGTGGTGATAGGTAGGTGTTTGGACTAGATGACATTAGAGGCCTCTTCCAACCTTGATGAATCTGTGGTTCTCAGGGTGGGGGACGACTGCTGTCAGGATGTGTGTTGAAAAATAATAGAAATGGATGAACAGGGCTTACAGGCCAGTAACTCACCAGAGTGACTTAATACAGTGCATGAGTTCGTACTGCCAGTGGTTGCATTTTGAGTAGTGTCTGACAAGAGAATGTGTAATTGGGAAAATAACTCTGATTTTCAGCTGGGAAGCAGTGGCTTGTGGTTGTTTGCAATGCTTTTGTCTCTTCCCGGGTTTTCTTCTTCTTTGCCTTTATGAGGAAGAGGAATAAAAATCAATAGCAGAGGAATTCTACACTGTACCAAGAGAAAAGGAGGCTATCATATATTGTATTTCATATGGAGCAATCCCTGTAACAGAGACATCAAAGGGAATATCTGAACAGTCCGTGTTTAGTGAATAGTAAAATGCATAGAAAGGATCAGACAGTGGTATTGTATCCTTGCTTTTTAAATCAGAGGTGCTCTAGCAATATGCTGTAGCTGTATGCAGCTCTCTGGGATAATTCATTAGCCCCAGCCTGACTCTGACCATCCTTTTTCACTCAGAGCAGGATCTGCATCAATAGAATTGCTTTTATGGCAGCAAGAGATTCATCTATCAGAGGACAGAGGATATACCTATTCTATACCTTTCTGTCTCTTTCTAGGGCTTTGTAAGATTTTCACTGAAAAAATGTTGCATACTATGCAAGCAACAAGCTGTGAGCTTTTGTGGGAAGTCAGACTTAGTCTGAGCATTTGTCTGCAGTGCACCTAAGATGTGGTAATGGCCCTGATGAGGAAACTCATACAGCTCTGCTCATCTGTGGAAATGAGCTGTGTGTCCCATGGCAGAAAAGCTGGACGCTGTTGGTATAAGGCATTCAGCTGAAATTCAATAGACCCAGATTCCAAAGCACTGAAAATTTCTGTGGTTCATTGGTAGACCACATGTGTGTATTTATTTGTCAGATACCTCCTTTTTCTACCCTTCTTCCATCTTGCTTATTTAGTTGCTAAAACTGTTAAATTCTCCATTGTCTGGACAATGGCTTGTGTGATACAATCTTGATATCAGCCTGTAAGGACTGCTAACAAGATGAAAGATTAGGAAAAATCCTAATTAAAAAATACATGGACTAGCTGGACAGCCAGTATTATCTACCCATGTGTGGAGAACCAAGGTTTCTGTATGTTAGGATAATTACTTTTCTTGTTAATATATGAATTCTAAAGAATATCCTCACATGATGCCCAAGGTTTTATGCTGAGAAAATGGTAAAGCTGTTGTATTTCTTACAGTTATATCAGCTGGTTCTGTAAGTAGATGTGTTCTTTTTGCTGAAATGATACAATTGTCTACTTTATTTTTAAGGAAATTAAGTTTTAGCCACATGATGGTATTTGTGATACATAATGCCTAATCAGGTCAAAAAGTTGAAGAGCACAGGAAAATCAACAGACAAAAAAATCTTATGGGATCTCTGAGAGGTATAGTATCTGATGTCTGTCTTTGAACTTCAGCAGGATCCATGTGGAATTTGCACTAGCTGCCAAAGCAGAGTGCTTTAATTTTAAATGCATTATAAACATGACAACTGTTACTCTGGTCACAAAGTTTATTTACACCTTTGTTGATTTAAGGCATTTTTGAGAAGCTTTAAATTCTTCCATATGCAAAATGGGACACCAGGCAACACTAGAAAACTTTCTGTCAGCAGCATTGTGTCTTAGTGACCTTCTTTACCCTTACAAAAGTAACTTTTGTGTAACTATTAGCACATATATTTATGCTCTTGTGTTTTATCCTAGGTATTATTTTGATCTTAAAAGACTTCTGTCTCTCTTAAGTATTCAGTCAAGAAACCAACAGGTATTTTTCAATAACTTCTATTAAACATACTTATAATTATACAATTCTACAGCAAAGGGGGCTTAGGGTGTCATGCTCCATTATGATTAAACACATTAGCTGAATTGTGTGTAGAGGATGGTTTGGTTCATTTTTTGGCAGTGTTAGAGCTTCTCTGTGGGACAAATCCCATTTAGAGAGGGTGAAAGAATGAAACTGACCTGCTTCCCATCCTATTCTGCTGTAATTTTTATTTTAACAGGGGGGGGGGAAAAAAAAGCTTTGGTTTGTATCTTGAGCATGTTTTATCCAGGTATTGTTTCATACAGTCAAGTAGCTGAACAGATTTGTTTTCTTCAATGCCCTTCTACAAAGTCACAAGAAAGACTTTGAGATGTATTAGTTACAAAATGATGAAGAGTAGTGCAGAATATAAAAGATCAGCATTTTAACCATAAACAATTCGTCTTTGGAGAATATAAATTCAGCTAAAATTCTTCAGGGCATAAATATCAATGCATGAAACTTACAGGATACAGTAAAATCTCCTTCACCTCAACTCACTTAGTGAAGCTTGTGTTTGCCATATGAAGCAAAGAAAGATGAGTGTGGGTCCTTGGAATGCCAGAAAAAAAATTCCCTTTTTATTCTGTAAAAATATACGACAAGATGACTTAGAGGGTCATCTGTGTGAGATAGGAGTTACACACTCTCTTCCTGGAGAGAGGCATAGAATTGCTTTTGAGCAGAAAGCTGAAAAAATCTGAGTTCTAAAACCTAAAAAGAATATAAAGGCTGTGCAATTGTAGAGTTGGGACAGGTAAGTAGCATAGATAATGAGCATATGTTGCAGATTCTATTGAGCTTTACTGTTATAAATTTTGAAAAACACTACTCTTCACATTTTATGTGTCTCTACGTACTGGTTTTCCAGCCCTGCTTTGTATCAGTTTTTCTGCAACATTATTATTTTTTTTTTTTGCATGGAGTGTGTGCATATTTTATAATGGCAAGTTACAGGTCCAAAGTTCAAGTCAGAACTTGAGAAAACATACTTTTGCTTGGTAACATTCTTATAAAACTTAAAATGCAGTGTTTGCCTCATGAGTACTATTCCTTTCCTCCTTAGCTTTCAGCTATACATTTTGAAAGTGGTCAAACCAGTGTGAAAAGAGCTTGGCAAAATGTCAAAAGCAATGACCAAAACCCCCATGGTCAATGGCAAGAGTCAACAGAAGTTGTTGAGCTTGAAACTTGAGGTAAAAAAACCCAAACCACCCCAAAACAAATAACAGCAAGCTAATATGATGACACTGTGTTCATTCTCTAAACATATTTATGTATCTAAAGCCTGTTGAAGAATTGAGGTTGTTTATATTTGTTCTTACATCTATTACTTGTATTGTCATGTTAACCCACTATTGAGTTACGAATTTTGTATTTTTAACTTTCAAAACATAACTGAATGATCCTGCTTTTGTAAGTTTCAGACACGTGCTCCCACTCAGCTGTGTACTGTTGAGAGTTAATATGGTAAATTTAAATCTTTTTTTAATCTAGAAATCTTATATTATACCATTATACTAGTCCCAAGCATAAGTAACAGTGTGGATTATTCTTCCGTACTGGTAATGTCTGGAAAGCTGACGTTGTATTTTTCCATAGTAACTGCTGATTTGACTTTTTTTTTTCTTGCTAATGTAAAATTTTGGCAATCTAAAATTATCCTGTGGCAAGATAATTAGCAATTTAATTTTTTCTTTTTTTTTTTTTCTCATTAGTGTGACCTACAAGAATGAGAGAAATTTTAGCAAACATCCTAAGCATAAGATGTTTCAAGAGATCTTTACAGCTTTAGTTAAGAATAAACTTAACTGCTGGTCAGTGTATTGAACACATTTATATCCAAGAGGGAGGGTCACTCCTTCTTGCCTTAAGCCAAGAACCAAGATGCATGGAAAATATTTCATATTGTTTGAACAATATATATGGCATATATGTTTCAACAATAGACCTCTGTGTGGAAAGTACCAGCTTCATATCTGTGCATAAGCTCAGTGTTAAACAATCAGTTCTTTATTGGCTTTGAGGACCTAATGCTCAGGTTAGTGGGACAGAAGGAAGGAAGGACTGGGTATGTGATGAAACTTGGATGATTGACATTCTAACAGCTGCTATGTTTTCTTGATCATTTGCCAGTATCTACTATCTATGATCTGTGCTCTTCTCATTTCATTTTTATTTTACTAATTTTTTGTATGTTATGGATGGCTTCCTTTTTCTATAGGAAGGCCATTGGCTGTCATAAAATTCAAATGAGTTAGTTACTGTTCATATTTATTTGTATCCGTGTGTATAACAGGATTAGAAAGAGAAACTGCTTTATTATGCTACTCTCATTTAAGTAAGGAAAAAGTGCAAGACAACATAAAAAAAATAGCCAGGGCAGAGAAGAATACTTCCTGGAAAAAAAAGAATGCATTTTTCAGGATTTGTTTTACTATACAAAATGAAATGTGTTGTTTTTCCTTTTCAAAGCCCAAGCAGATTTTCTAAAAAAGTCTTAAGTGGTACAGAAGTTCAATAAGGAATCCTAGAGCATTTAAAGGTATTAGTATGTAACTTCTAGAATTTGGGGAATAACCTAAAAATAACACACACAACAAAATCACAGTTACTTAAAACTTTTTTCAGAACTAACTAGGGAACTCGGGAATCTCATCTTTGATTATCTAGATAGCACTGAGTTTAAGACACATCACTTAAGTGATTTGTATATCTGGTTCCTCCTTTTTGCAAGTGAACTTTATAATCTCAGTACCCACCAGCAGGATGTCAGTGGCTCAGCTTCATTTTCCAAAAACCTAAGAATAACTTACATTGTTTCTTCCTGAGTTCTATTTATACATTGTGGCATACCTACCTCATATTTTGGTTTTTGTTTTCTTTGGTAATTGTTGATGATGATGATACAGCAAACCAGCCTCTTGTATTAAAAATGCAAGCACCCAGGTGAGGCTAATGAAACAAGCATATATTAAATAGGTAAGTAAAACCCAAAAGGTAAATGCAGTTACAGAGGTGATTTAGTTGCCCTTTGTAAATATTTTACTATGACTGTGGTGATGTCCTCTGTTTGGAGCCACTGCTATTGCATTGTGTTAGGGCCCTAGAATCTGTCACCTTGACAGATTACCTACTGTTGCTGGTGTAACTATGTTAGTTGGTGTGCAAGAAAAGTATCATGGTTACTCACTGGCATCACTGTGACAGCAGAAGTCCTGGTTGGAAGTAGTTCTGTTGACAACAAAGCTGTGATCAGCTTAGCTTAAGTAATTTGGATAAGGATTATAAGCAAGCAGGCAGAAAAAAATCTTGCTGGCATATGCTGGATACGCAGTAGTGTATCCTAATAATGTGTATTGTAAATGTAACTATAGTAGCAGAGGCTCTCAAATGCTAACCAATCTCAGAGAATTCTTGTCTCTGCTTGGAAATGTGACAGATGCATTGCTCCATCAGAACAACTAACTTCTGTCAAGAGTCAAAGCTTTTTGAAAGAATAAATATGTAGAACTGCTGCAGAAATGATCTTCAGGCCTCTTTAAAATCTGACCTTACAGATTTTGCCTAACTTTCCATGAAAATGTTGCGCCATTTGGAAGTGGCCAATTATGGATTCATATTGAAAAATAAGATTACTTTTGGCAGAATATTGGCATAGAAGGGCTGAGATTTTGTTAGTATCTATTTCTAAAGCATTTATTTTTATCAAAATATTTTTAGCTATTGGCGTTGTTCCCAGCTGCAAATGTCAGAAAGCCAAGAGAACTGCCACATCCCATAGAATTCTTCAGTTCCTTGGAAACTTGACCAGATGCTGCAGGTTCTGTCCTTTCAGTTAAAGCAACAAGAAAAAAAGATTTCTGGTTTTAGGTTTATTTTTAATAGGAAAATGAAGCTATATAGCTTCAACAGACAATGGTAATAATGATTCATTACTGGTATTTTATGCAGGATTACTGCCCCTGGATGCTTTGTGCAAATCTGAGTTTTTATATTCTGGCAAGTCTTTGGCTGGGGCATTGTGTAGAGAAATATAAAAGAGAAAGTTCCGTTTGGAAGTATAATCCTCTATCAATAACATTTAAACTAAATTACAAATTATTCCAAGGACTAATAGGTCCTATGAAAGGCAGGTCCGGCTTGACTGACATAATCTCCTTCTTGAACAAAGTGCCCCATCTAGTGGATGAGGGAAAGGCTTTTGACGTTGCCTTCCTAGACTTAAGTAATTTTTGGACACAGCTTTCCACAATATTCTCCTAGTGAAACTGGCTGCTCATGGCTTGGTCAGAGTAACGATAAATGATGGCTGGTAATGTTCATATATAAAATACATTTTTTTTTAAGCTGTTACGATGTTTGAATGTAAGTGGTATCTAAAGTTCAATATGATGGTATGATGCACAACTATTGTAGGTCACTAATCTTCTAGTCAATTAATTTCTGAATCAAAGTGTTTTATTTAACTGTATTAACACATTTTTGTTGGTTGGTTTTTTTTTTGTTTTGAATATTTCTTTTGCAGGGAGTGGGTTAATGAAGCTCCATCTGTCCATTTTCTTAGACTATTAATCTGCCTGAGATTATTAATAAGAGATCCATGCTATCAGGTCAGTGTGTCAATATATTGTTTATTACTTGGATAAGAGAATGTATATGATTGTGTAATGCATTAGTGCATGTGTAAACATATGAATTCTTACGGATGCATACTTATTATAGGTATATACCTATATTTCTGTATGTAAAGATGTGATTTGCAAACAAACAGATTCCAAGAACTAATTTGCACTGTTCCTGTATATATTACTCAATTTCTGATATTTCTTATGTAGCATCTGTTGTTGCTAACCCCAATAAAGAACCTGTAAATCTCCAAAACAGATGGCTTGGTCATTGCTCTGAGCCCTAGAATCCATACTTGGCTTTACCATATAGATATGTACAATTCCTGTAATGTAGTAAGTGAATAAAACTGAAAGTTGTGTATTTCTTCTGGTAGCTGAATGCTGTGAACTGCAAACAACTAGCTTTTATTTTTGTTCTGGCTATTAGAGTTACTATTCATAGGACTAAGCCTCAGGCATGACGTCTGTTAAGATACTTGTTTTCTTCTATTTCTTTTTTTGTGTGTTCCAAGGCTTATAATGCTTTTCCAGTTTAAGAACCTTCAAAATTTCACTTCCATGTTTTTTATTTATCTAGTACTTATAAGTAATTCTGAACTCTGAAGGTGCTAAACATCTCCAGAAACTATTAGCTTTCACCACTGGAGTTAAGGTTTCTCAACATTTATAACAAACAGAGCATTTATATTCTGATGTTCTCTTAGTCTAGAGCTTTCTGTACTTTGACTAATTTAATTTTTTTTTTAATTTTTAATTTTCTTTTAGGAAATGCTCCAAAGCTTGGGTGGGATTGAAAATCTAGCTCAGGTAGAATTCCTCACAGTATTTTTGTCCATTGTGTTGCATGTCAATTTATTGTGAGTAGAGTGAAATACACTGTAAAAAGCAGTGTACATAAATTCTTATGGAGAGGAGCGAGTCTGTTCCTCTGCATGTAAGCAGTTGGTGCATGTTTTGTCACTAGTGTACAGAGCAATTGTTCTTACAAATTCAGAACTGAGAATTTAAAAAATCCCTCGCAAATTTGGAGGGTGGCAGTAATTTCAAGGTGAATGTGCATCCAAATCTTCCTGACAAATCACAAGTATAAAGTTCTCCATTACACAACATTAAAAGCATGTGTTTTATTTTGGGGGGCAGTTTCTGTTATTGTAAAATGCTTTTGAGTGTTTTAGTAGAAAACACTAAAGAAATAACTATTACCAATGTTACTTTGCATAGGAGTGTCCTCCTTATGTAAGTTTTCTTTCAAAATTATGTGCAACTCCTGTAGTTCTGTTACCACCTGCTTGAACTGCTGTAGTTTCCTTCTCCAGTGTTCTGGAAATTTCAAAATGCCACCCTATGTAAGACCAATATGGAGAAGAGCAGCATAATATAGACAGTAAATAATATCGAGAATCATGTCATGATTTTGTGTACTAACAAACCTTACATCCTTGTGATAATTCTTTTTTCCTGGCAAAATACGTTTGACCACCATTTCCCAAGAGCTGGCTATGTTAACAACCAAAAAAA
>VWZO01008152.1:1274566-1362227 GCA_013396975.1 Bucco capensis | reverse complement strand
AAAAAAAAAAAAAAAAAGAGAGAGGAGAGAGAGAGAAAAAGGGAAACAAGACCAAGTCCTTCCCCTCTACCCTCCCAGTTGTGTAGGTTTTGTAGCTTCTGAGCCCTGTTAGCTGTGTGGACTGACCATCTATCTGGGCTTTGCAAACAGTGGCTGATTATAGATGCTGAGGCAAAAGGCTGAGACCAGAATCATAGAATGAGAATGGTTGGAAAACACCTCCAAGATCATCGAGTCCAACCTAACACTACCATGCCCACCACTAAAGTCTCCAAGTACCACATCTACACATTTTTTGAACACTTCCAGGGATGGTGATTCCCTCACCTCTGTGGGTAGCCTATACCAGAGTTCCCTTGTCCTATCACTTGTTACCTGGAAGAAGACAGTGATACAGAGTTCACGCAGTGCTTGGACAGCACTCTCAGGAATATGGTGTGATTCTTGGGTGTCCAGTGTAGGACCAGAAGTTGGACTCGATGATCCTTATGATTCCCTTCCAACTCAAACTATTCTGTGATTATGTGATAATTCCCCGGAAAGTTCTTATCAACCTCTAGCAGCTTGCAAAGAAGAGAACGTTGGCCCTAGAAGTAGGGTTGTTGTGTTTGATAGTTTCAGTGGATTTTCCTTTTGTGAATTTTTCCAATTTTTAAGTTCTTCTACTTCCAAGTTCTCTTCTGCTCCCTGGTGGGTTTTACAGCTGGAGAGATGTAGCAGACTTACCTTTTACGTGAAGGAGATGCACCACCTACCGGCTATTTCTTTGCATAACACTCTAGGTGTATGAATTCTTGAAACTTAAATAGTATACTTTATTTCCCCCACACATTTGTAGTATATGGAAACAGTAACAAATGGCTATCTTGAATATGGAGAAGAACAGCATGATGTAGACAAGCTGGGCAACATGGCATGTAAGTGCTATAGCTGACAACATAAATTATAAGGCATTCATGACGTTTTGTGAGACTTAAAATGTTTAAAATACTTGGGGTGGTCATTAAGTAAGATATTACTAGGTTTATTGTAGGCATCATCACACGAGTAAAACCAGAAATAGCTGTGGAAAAGTGCCTCTTGGTTTTGTACATAAGTAGGTTTTCGTTAAGAAATTAATATCTATTTATGCACTGAAATAACAGAGTAAAATGAGCTAGTCATTGTTCAGAGAACAAATCCAGTTCTTTGCTTTATTATCTGATTAGTAAAATTAAAAATAAAAATATTTTAATATTTTCAATTAATTAAATATTTAAATATTAAATATTTTCAAGGCCTATCTTTCTTTAAATCAGCAAGAATATTGAGATAACCAGATTAGATAAGGAGTGTTAATGAACATACAAAGTGTAACAGCCAGCCATCTGTTCTACTCTGATTCTACCATGCAAATGTTTAGTATCCATCAGTTATTGCCAGTGATCAGCTGCAGTGAGGTGTGATTTGTCTAAGACTGTAGTAGTGAATATTCTAGATGTATGCTTCTGTAATCTCCATAGAGTGAATGAATACAATCTGTTACACACAGAAAGCCTAGCAGGCAATTCAGATACTGCAGTTTGAAAAGTTCTCAAAGAACTACTGCATGCTTTCTTACTGCCCATGACACAATAAAATAAATAGTTTGAATAATGCAGAATTGTTGTAACAAGTCTTTATGGAAAAATGGATCTCTCACCTTTAGAAATAACAGGGAAGTGCAGACATATGCACAAACCCAACCACAAAACACTGAGCTATAGTAAACAAATATATTTAGCAACTCTTGTGTTATAGTAAATATTTATACCTGATGATGTATATACTTAAATTCATTCATTATTAAATTGTATGTGCTAAAAAACTCTGATTCTTACTAATGATACAATTTTGAAAGATGGTGATTTAATGGAGCATTTGTCCCTAAGTGATGAAAGCAAATATTTAGAATATTGTTTTAAAGTACCACATAATTGTTTTATATCAACATGCTGCCACTGAGAGGCACTCACGTCTTGATATAACACCTTTGCCTTATCTCTGTTCCAATCCAGATATAAAGAAGTGTAAATGTGCTTTGAAATGTAAGCTCAAAATTTCCCCTGAAAAGCATTTATATTTCCTTCAAATATTTACAGGAATTGAGGAAAATTGGAAGAAATGAAACTTATTTTTTCTGTTTCCACAGTGATTGGTTCAAAACTATTGCAATATTAAACACTTTAGTACTTTAATTAGTACCAATGTACCCTGTATTTTCAGAGGGAGCTGAAGACCTTTTATATGTTGCTTCTGAAGCTTACTGAGCCTTGTTGGTTTACAACCTTAATGACATTAAGAACAATTTAATTCCTTTCTGATTATAGTAAATATGTACTATATTGGTGCATACTGTGGTGTTAAGCCTAGCACACAGAGTCCATGCATGCTAAAGATGTTATCAAAGTGGATAATTATGTCTCATGGTATTTGTGGATAAGTGTACCATACATTTGAGAATTTCAGGTGGTTCAGATGAAGTTTCATACAAAATGTCAGATGAAGGTGGCAGCATATGCTCCAATACTGAGAAATCTTAAATCTACCTCTGCGGTGAATTTAGCCTGTTGACTTTTATTAAACGAGAAGGTCTGCTCTAAGAAGTACTCAGAACTGTAGTTCTGTGTTTAAAAGCTGCATAGTCATCCTAAAGAGAGAGATTCCAGCCTTTCAAATCTCAAAACTGTTCAAAACTTCTCTCGGTCTAATTGGAGTAATATTCCTGTGCACTATTCTTTTCGTTTTGGCTGGGATAGAGTTAATTTTCTTCCTAGTAGCTGGTATTAGTGCTGTGTTTTGGCTTTAGATTGAGAATAGTGTTGATAACATAGCAATATTGTAGTTACTGCTGAGCCAAGGATTTTTAGCTTCTTGTGCCCTGCCAGCAAGGAGGCTGGGCATGCACAAAAAGCTGTGAGTGGACACAGCCATGACAGCTGAGCCAAACTGGTCAGAGGGATATTCTATATCATATGATGTCATACTCAGCATGTTTAGTATGGCTAGGCTTCACGAACGAAGATCCAGGGAGGGCTCCATCCACACTCCTCATCAGCGCCTTTTCCAAGCGCACTGATAAAAAGAGGATAGCAGATAGCACCCTCGAGCCTGCGCTATGGATTTTTTTTAGGTGAGACACAGCATGCGCAGAGCTGGACCCACCCTTTAGTCCTAAGGTTCATCTGCCAGGGCCTAGCAAGCTTGGATGCTGGCAGTGAAGTCCTTAGGACCTAGGTTTTATTGAAGTGTCCTTCTCTTAGATGGAAGGCCTCACAGGGCTAAACGAGCTCCATCTGCC
Source organism: Bucco capensis (assembly GCA_013396975.1). NCBI lineage: Eukaryota > Metazoa > Chordata > Aves > Piciformes > Bucconidae > Bucco > Bucco capensis. The sequence continues at coordinate 1,358,908 of VWZO01008152.1, read as the reverse complement.
TGGGTTTGGAAGGCTAAAGAGCACATCCTACCCATACAAGGATTATAGGAACATGGGTATCACTCCCCACACTTTCCCGTGGGCAATGAGTTCAATGCTCCCTCTGCTGTCGGCACAGTTCTCACACCAGGGGCCCCAGAAGACCCCAAGTGATTTTCAGACTGTGCCTGACTCGGCATGTAAACTGTGGGGAAAGCTGCCTGCGAAGCTACTGCTCACAAACAGACCAGGCGTTGGTTGGTGGTGAGCAATTGTTTTTGATTTTGCATCACTTGTTTTTGTTACGTTTTTCTTTTCTCTCTTTGTTATTTTTCCTTTTCATTGCAACTTATTATCATTATTGTTTTTAAATTTGATTTAAATTGTTAAACTATTCTCATCTTAACTCATGTCTTTTCTTACTTTTGCGCTTCCAATTCTCTCACCTATCCCACTGAGGGGGCAGTGAGCAAGTGGCTATGTGGTGCTTGGTTGCCAGTTGGGGTTAAACTACAACTACATGTGACTATGTAATTAAGATACTGCCTCCAGTACTCCACATTATTTTGCTTCATAAAAGAACCTTGTATATCTTATATGGTTTTTTTCTTAGTCAATCATACTGGAAATAGTAACTTCTTAATCTTTTGCTATGAGAATCTGCACACTGACAATATAACAAAGGCACTTTATTCTTCTGTAGCTAATGTGCTTCAAATACGTTATATGTTGTCTTTAGAGAGGTGCTTTAGTTTCAGACTTTTGTTGTAGATTTTGAATTTCAGAAGTCACCAGTAAGATTATAACATAAGAATCACTAGATCAGATCAAAGATTTATGTAGGTTTCTCTCTGTGTAAAAAGCTGACACTTGGGTAAAGTTCATAAGAAGTTGAGCAAGTATTGAGTTATCTTTCTCAGTTCCATTCCAACTTGTAAAAGACATACTGCTATGGTGTGAAGCTGTTTCAGGAAATGGCCAAATAGGAATTTTCACAAGGCGTCTTCGTTAATCAAGCCTCAGTTCACAGAGGAGACAATGAATACTAGTTAATAGGGGTCATCTTTGTACTTTATAATATCTTCATATAATAGTATGGGAGTCAGGCCTCTTACAGTTCTCAGAAATTATTTCATTTGTTTGTTAGTTATTCTAGCAACTTTTGGCATCAAATACCAATGAAGAATCCTGGAGTATTAAGAGTAGTAGACCAATTTTTAAGCTGCAGACAGATGCCTAAATAAATTAAAAGATGCAATTTCACTAGTTTGATGCAGTTCATTTGCCAGTTCCTTTTCATTCAGTTCTGTATTATGGGCTTGAAAAGGCATCTATGTTTGAGGTAAAACTGATTATCCTGTGCTTTACATTCCTTAGCTCTGGAAGCACCAGTTGTATTTAGGAGCTTCTTGCTGGTGTCAAGATGATTTAGCAGAATTTGGAAAAAATTACTTCTTCCCTCCATTTCTGAGGACCTGAGCCTAAAAGGGAGAGATTACATTTACTCCATCTGGCTGATTTCCCCTTTTTCTCAGATAATCACTAATGTTGTATTAAAATAGACTCCTTCCAGAACCAAGAAGTCCAGATTTTCTTTTTCCATTCCTAAATATTTTAAGTACCAGGAACTGAATTTATTGATTAATGTAATGTTTTATGCCCTTTCTTCATAGAATATTATGTGAAGATTTCCAAAGAGGGGAACATAGAATGATTCATCCCAATTAATTCAGGTAAGTATCAACATTGCAAAAACCTCTTTTCCTTTTGGCATTAATATCCCCTGGATTGAACTGCCTGAGGACTATCTTAACTCAAGGGCAAAAGGGAGGCTTCTCAGTGATCCTGTTAATTTAGCTTTCTTTCTACTTGTATTTTCCAAGAAATGCAGAGCTAGTCCGTCTTTGAACATTTTTTTTAAGAAAAATGATGTGTGGCTTCAGTACCTAGATTTGGCTTTCTTATCAAAGGCCCTTTCTGAATAAGGGATCTACTCCTTTTCAGACCCTTGAGGCTTTCACTGAGCAAGAGCCAACAGAAACTTACTTTTCTTACTAATGTTTCTTCTGGTCTATAGCTATTTTTGATGAGTAGAAACATTTTGAATGAAGACATTTATGAACTGTCTTACTGTGAAAACAGTTGGATAGGAATGCTGTGGGCTCTGTCTGGGTAGAACAGGAGCCTTGAAATATTTTAAACAATGTTATTTACCACACAAATTTTCCCAATTCTGAAGTGATATTACAATGCAAATTTTATTAACAGACTTTAACAAGGTCAATGATTTTCTTCTGCTCTCTGTACTTAGATTTAATAAAGCGCAATGTACCTTAGCTGCATTGTTGTGTTGAGGCAGTGGTTGAGTAGGGTACTGAATTGAAAAAAACACAACCCATAACAAACAAAACTTTAACTGTTTACATTGAACTTAGATTAACAGTACCATCTCCAAAAACTGTGTGTGACAATTCTGTGAAAGACTGGTAATTACACAAAAGGCACTTCTATTGACATAATTGCATGATCATCTAAATCTATAGCTTTTGTCACAAGGTACGCCCAAGATTCACCTTTGTTTCTTCATTATTTCTTACCAAAAGCAATCTTTGAACATGAACATTCACATGCAGACCCCCTGTACTCTTCTGAAATTTAATTTCTGAGAAATCCCACTCTTCCCAGCTATCATAATTTGAAGGAAAGTGAAATAAGTGCTAACTTCATTACATTATTTTTCCATTAATTTGAGCATTAGATCACTGCTTGTTAGATACTACTGTTGTCATGGATTTTATTAGAATGTATTAATAGAGACCTGAGTCTGGTCATGTAGCTTGGATTGAAAACATCAGAAATGTGCTTATAATATTTGTAAAGCTGGTAGGCCTTACTCAGACATAAGATAGAAAGATAGTATGGTCCGTGAAATGTAAAAGATAGAAAAACCCCAAACCTGCCTTCCACCATGCCTCAACTTTTCAGCTGTTGTCAAGCAGCACTGATTGTCATGAAGAGACGATGGTTATTGATATGCAAAACTTTTTTTCTTTGCTGTAGCTGACTTGAGTCTCGCAAAGCAAAAGCAAGAAAACAGCAAACTTGCATCAGTAGTGGGAACCATTCTATATGCATGGTAAGGACCCCTGCATACAACATTCAGTCCAGTGACTTCCATCTTTGTGATCACTCTTTTGGAGTAGACAGACAAATTACAATGGAGTAAGGAACAAAGTTCAGGTTACCCACCCACAGCTGCTGTGCAGTGGGTGATTGCCTGCCCGTTTTGCTGTTGCCTATTCTGTGGGGTAAGTTGGTGCACCCCCACCCTCCTCACTGGTGAGGTGGTGTGAGACTTGACTCTGTGTAAGCACTGCTCATCAGTAACTAAAACACCTTTGTATTATCAGTGCTGTGTTCAGCAAAAATCCAAAACTTATCCCCATACTAGCTATTGTGAAGAAAATTAACTGTATCTCAGTCAAAACCAGCATACCAAAGTAAATCTGGCAGAAGTTTCATCGTAAATTTCTTCTAATACTGCTGCACTAGCTGGGGCATTGATGACAGTATCTTTTTCTGAATTTTACAGATATTTTTGGTGTCAGTCTTGCTCAATTGTCTTTTCTGCTGTGGTGACCACATGTGATGGCCATATACCTGCCAGACTGTTTGACCTGTGTGCTTGCAGTAAGTAATCCAGGGTTCCAAGCTCTCAGGGCAGCTACTGGTGGCTCTTCTGAATTAAAAGGGAGAGCCAAGATCTCAGTCATTCAGCAGCTAAATGTCATTCATGTTGTCACTTTTGAAATGGTTACTAGTGATTTCCTAGGGCCGGAATGATAATGACTGTGGCATAATCCCTAGAAATTGCTAATGCCTATGCTGCTGCTTAGTGAGCAGAAGTAAGGTGATAGCAAAGCTGCTTTAATTGATTCTCCAAATACTCCTGAAGCATTGCAAAATCTGTGAATGACATTTTGAGTAGTTAAGTGTAGTAAGAGTTTGGTGCAGCTATTTATGTGCTATCCTTTTCAGCTCCTCTGAAGTAATTGATTTATTTTGTTCAGTTATAATTGGGGCAGAGAAGCTGCTGATGGGAAGTTATTGTTCTTTTTTAAACAGTTAGGAGTAAAATGTCTGCAAGTTAGGTCAGTCTTCAGAAGTATTAGTTTCCAAACCAGGCCCTCAGGGTAACTGAGTTATTTTATTATTCTCTGTGCATTCACTTCTTTTCTTATCCAGTTAGATTCCATTGCTGGTATCTTTGGGTCTTTTTGCATTTTACAGGAAATTTTTATTTAAGACTAGTGTTCAGTAGTTTTTTTTTTTTTTCTTGTGCTATGCTTGTTATTCTCATTCAGTGTCTTTGAACATGGAAGTTCATATGGGAGCTAGGACTTTGGCAGTTCTTTTTCTATCTTTTTGTCCAATTAGTTGGATGTAGGCATGGGGATAAAATGTCACTTATGTGTTCCAGTCTCTTAGTAAGTGGTCTTTTGGGACATTACTTGTCAATTCTGCTCCACAGGCAAAATCATGGAAGCAGTGATCCTTGCCTGTCTGCGTTAGAAAGGAGAACAAGGATACAGTACTGATGTCTTACTATTTAGAATGTATGCTTGAATAATATTTAAAATGACAAGCTAAAGAACTTAAGTCTTTCCAATGTCATAACAATTTAAGAATGTTAAAAAGGCTTTGCAAACAGCTGAATGCACTCAATGCAACCTTCAAGGTACTTGGCTAGTACTGTATGTGACAGTGGGCTTTTTGAAATGGAAACCTTTTCAGAAGGAATGAGGTGAACTGGCTGAGTATTTTAACACCAGTCATGAAGCAGACGTCAGAGCCTATAAACCTGATCAGTGCTTGAACTAGAATTTTTTGTGTATGTTTGGGTTTTCTTTGTTATTATTTAAGTAGATATAAAGGGTTATAAAAATAATAAAAATATTGAAAATGTGTATCTACCAAAAGCAATAATATTAGTTCCTGAACAACAACAAAAACAGGAGGAAGAGAAATAGCTGAGAGACAGAATTGTCATTTTAAAGTGGCAGAAATTGCTTTCTTCTGAAGTGACAGAATAGTCGTTCTGAGTAGTTTGAGATCCAAACCAATGTTCTTGGAACAGGCAGTATAGTGCAGAAACAAAATACTAAATGTCAGAAGTAGTCTCTGGTGCTTATTCTTTAAATTTGACTATGCAGTATTGTGATGAGTGGTTCAGATAAAAGCATATCACTGTATATACCAAGCATGTTTTTATTTGGGATTGACTGAATCAATTTGCTAATGCAATTTTTAAAAAAACAGTGGCATCATGAAATAACAGCAGACACCATTTTATGTTTAGAAAGGAGATTATGTAATTATGCTTTTTAATTGTGATGGTTTTAAATTCTACTTCATACTAGGTTTTATTCTACTATCATGGTAATTAATTTCTTTTAATTGTTTATGTCCTTGAATTAAAAAAATCTAGCAATGTATGTTTAGAATACCAAAAGTGTTAAATGGATGTGTTTACATTTAATACATTAAAAATTGAGGAAAATAATGCTTTAGAGAATTGGTAATGAATTCCAAAGACATTTTCCAGCTCATAAGTCACCAGATACGATCTGTGCGAAGTTAGAGGTGACAGAGCCTTTATTATCCTGCTCTCTCAAAGGCCTTCCAGAAGACAAACAGCAAATTGTAGATGGTTATAGAGAATGATTTTTCCTTTTGTTTGTAGAGGATCCCATCATAATTCCTTGAAGACCTGACTAATCTTAAAAAGTTTCTGGCTGGTCACTGCTTACAGGAATGTCATAAGGAGGTTGAATTGAATTATCCTATAATTTCAGACAGAGATGTAGATCTTTATTTGCTATCTATTCTGCTGAAGAAAGATCTTTTCCTGGATTACTACTCAATGTCTGGGCTCTCCACAATTTGAGTTGCACAAGCAAGGGTAAATGATTTTATGACTAAAGAGGTAGTACAGTGTTATCCAGGGATGTAGAAATACATTAGCTACAGAGAAGTAGTCTGTGTATTTTTATAGGTATTCAGGTGCCCAGTTATTAAATTTAGAGATGCAGGAGTATGTTGTAAAGGGTAATTTGTTGATAGACTTTTCCGATAAATGTTTTCAAATAAACACGTACAGAATTATCTTTCTACTTCCCTTCTCAAGAAGAGTTTATAATGACTTTGGTGTATTCCTGAATGGAATTTTAGAGAGAATTTAGAGAGGAATTTTTTTTGTTTTTAATCACAGGACGGTGACAGTTCAGTTTAGATCATTTGTCCTATTTTGCTTCTGGTCTATTTCTCAAGGGTGCTCATTACTGTGTTTAGGGAGTGAGCTGAATAGAATAAGAATGAAATCTCAAACTTCTTCCTTCTCTTCAGTCTGCTCAGCTTCTGTTGTTTGTAAGTGAGCCACCAAACAAATTCTTTGTTTAATATTAAAATATATTACAAGTTATGCCTAAATTATTATGTTCCAACCTTCATACTTCTTCTACTGGCTTTCCTGAGGGTTTTTGTAGGCATTTGGATGAACAGACTTCATTTAGAGTTGGCAATTTTAAATTCTGTGTAAAAGAAGACAGTGAAGTTACCATCTCATTCAGGTAAAACCTTCAGCTGTCTGTTTTTCTGTTTCTTTACATTTAATGTATACTGAAAGCGATTACTAGACAAAAACATTTATTAGTTAATTATCTTTATTAGTACCGACAAATCCAAATACTTGCAAAGTCATCTAATTCATACCTTACTATGAGAAACAAGTTACTGCCAGAAACAAGTCTCTGTGTAGCTGGGATTCATCTTGATTGTATGTAGTAATTCGAAAACTAGGCAGCTTATTCAATTCAAGCTGCTAGGTGATTACTGAGAGTAATGGAAACAAATAGGCACTTCAGTAATGAATTTCTTCCCATCTGTCTTAAACAGGTATTTTGGGAGGAGATGAATCAATCCTTTTTGCATAGTTACATAGATTTCATAGACTCATAGATTCATAGAATGGCCAGATTGGAAGAGACCTTAAAGATCATCTAGTTCCAACCCCCCTGCCATACGCAGGGATGCCAATCACTAGATCAGGTTGCCCAGGGGCACATCCAGCCTGGCCTTGAACACTGCCAGGGATGGGGCATCCACAACATCTTTGGGCAACCTGTTCCAGTGCCTAACCACCTTCCGGGTAAAGAACTTACTTCTAATCTCCAATTTCCCCTCCTTCAGCTTATAGCCATTCCCCCTTGTCCTATTACAACCAGACCACCTGAAAAGTTTCTCCCCTTCTATTTTATAATCCCCCTTTAGGTACTGGAAAACTGCTATAAGATCCCCTCGAAGCTTTCTCTTATCCAGGCTGAATAACCCCAACTCCCTCAGCCTATCTNCACCTAGACAAAGAACTATTGACCACAACTCTCTGGTTGCGTCCTTCCAGCCAATTTCTTATCCACCATAAGCGTGGATGTCTTGAATACACTCAGTTTGGACTTTTAATATAATTTAATAATTCAAAAATAATTTACTGCAAACTTGCTGAGGGTACATTTGATACCCATGTCCAGGCCGTTAATGAAGATGTTGAAGAGCATGTGTCCCAAGACAGAGGCCTCTCATCACTGCTCTCCACCTCGACAAAGAACTATTGACCACAACTCTCTGGCTGTGTCCTTCCAGCCAATTTCTTATCCACCATAAGCGTGGATGTCTTGAATACACTCAGTTTGGACTTTTAATATAATTTAATAATTCAAAAATAATTTATAACTCTCCCTTTTTATACATGAAAATTAACACAAGAAGGAAAGATTGTAAATTTTGAGTCAGATTCATTTTTCTAAATAGGAACATGCTTAGAACTTTACTATGCCAGAGGCTTTGCCTTATTGAGCTCACCATCTGTATGGTAAGTTGCAATACTGATGTTTGCTCTAACAGACACATTTAATACAGAAAAATGAAAATTCCACAAAGTCTTCTAATGAATTAACATTTCAGTGAGGAATAAAGACAGTCTGATTACAGAAATAGTATTATGTTCTAACACTATGTTCGGCATCCTGTAACCCCCTGTGGTTCTGTAATGGCAGCAACAAAATCAAAGGAAAACTGATAATTAGGTTTCACCTAGGAATCTATATCTTGATCAATTTTATCAGAAAGTTATGACCTGTCAGTGTCTGTCGCTTTCCCACACTGTGAGCTCTGTTCTGACTTTCTATTCTGTTAAGATGACTGAATTTCTCTTCAGCATAATCGTTTATATCGTTTATCATCCCATTTATTTGAAAAGTCTGTTTTCTGCACTTTGTACGTATCGGTAGCACAACTATATACTTTATCCAGACTGCATCATTAATTGAATTTACACCATACCTCTCAGCTTGAAAAGAAGGCATTTTACCAAGTGTATCGGTAATATAATCATGAAGTTGATTAAATGGTTCCAAAATCTAAGCTGAGAGGGAGAGGAAAACAAGTAGGTTTTCAAGTTGATTTTATAGATGAAAGGAGTCAAGTATTTTTTTTATATCTCTGAATAATTACAGAGAGATGCTAAGTGAAAAAAACATTTGTTATTTGATATGATCTTTAGTGCTAAAGCATGAACTTCAGCATCAGAACATCACTACTGTAATGTAAATTATTGTCATCCAGTGTTATGAAAAGTACTGAGGAAATTAAAAGAAGTGGATTCTGCTCTGTTCCTCCATTTGGTTTAAATGGTTCTTTACAATGGAAGTTTCCATTTGGCTGGCTATTGAGTGTCCATGTAGCATCCTTACAGAGAATGCATTACAGTATCTTTAAGAGGATGAAAATGATATAATGAGTAAAGTTTGTTACTCACACTAACAGCAAAATCATATCCATTAGCGTTCTAAATACAGGAATCTAATTCAAGTCTTTGTGATATTTCAGAAGAGGATAAATTTATCTATTCTCTAATCTATGTTATTGAAATGCCATAACTGTAAACACTTTCTGAATGCTCTGGTTCATTTGTATCCGTCAAGTCCAAAAATGTTGTAGCATGAAATGAGTGGAAAGGACAAGTGAACAAAATACAAACTGCAATAGAAAGGGAAAAGCTGTTAATTGTACTTTCACTTAACGAATTTGGCTGGTAACAGAAATAAATGCAACCTTTTGAATGTAATTTTATGTGCTTTGAAAATGTAGTGACTAAATATTTAGTATTTACTTAAAAAATCAGCCTACTTCTAGGTGAATTAATTAAACACTTGTGGGTTTTTTATGCTTTTTACTTAGCCCTGAAGTTGTGAAGAGTGAGCTGTATGGAGAGAAGGCTGATGTCTGGGTTGTAGGATGCGTTCTTTATCAGATGGCAACTCTGAAGCCACCTATTTACAGCACCAATATGCTCTCCTTGGCTACTAAGGTATTCAAATTTGCCAGACCAACCTATGAATTATTTCTGCATGTGTTCACTTAGATCCATGAGAATTTATGTTTAACGTTATATAAGCATAAACTGGTCTCCAATTTGAGATGTGAAGGAGCACAAGTGTTTATCATTGTATGATTATTGCTATCTTGCCATTATAATTGCAAAAATTGCTTGTAAGTATTAGTGTATTTCTACCTCTCAGACTAGCATATTTTTATTAATGCATTTGGCAATAGAAGCTTATATATATATAAACATTTCTTAATCTACTATGGTGGGTTTTTTTGTGTATTACATCTTAGGATGTGATTATAAATAAAAAATAAATCATTGTTTGTTTCTCATGTTTCCCTTATTCAGATGTTGTAGCCCTTTGATCTACAGTGATTATGTACATTAATGTGGATAACTGACATTCTGCATTAGAAGATATGTTCTAAGTTGTTTTGCAAGTTAGAGCTGATGCTGCAATGCCCATCAGATTGCTTCAAGGAACAATACTTGTCGTATGGGGTCTTCAGATAAATAATGGGATATTTTTCTTCAATTAACTGTAGATTATTTATTTTGCAGATAGTAGGGGCTGTGTATGAACCTGTGCCAGAAGGACTGTACTCTGAAAAACTGTCATTTGCAATTAAAAGGTAATTACTCATATAGTTTTGTTTCAGCATGGAACTGAAAAGATGTTTTGTTTTGTGTTTCCAGCAGTGGTAATGTGATAGTTTGCTGACATTAGCAATAGCCAGTATTTGTCTCAAAATATGGAATACCTTCTGATTTAAAGAGAACCTGAGATATCTCCTTGCCCTGCTAGTAACATATGCCAATATAGTCAGCACATTTATCTAGCCAATATAGACTTTATATTCAGTAATGAAATTTAACAGTACCAGTGCTGTAGTTAATTCCCTACAAAATTTTTTTTCCTTCATGAAAATATAGCATTTTGAGTCATTTTCAAGTGCAGTTTATGGTCAAGGGAGTAACCCTGTTGCAATATATTATTTATGGATCACATTCATAGTTTTATGTGTTTATTTCTCTAATAGAAATATGTTTTCCATTACCTTCTAATCCTTTTAGCAGGACAACAGAGATAACAAAGCAGAGGTAATGCAGTAATGGAGCAAAAGAGGAGCCTCTCTTTGTTCCACTCACTCTTGGCTATAGTTGTATCTTTCTCATGGATATCTTCCTAACGTGTAAGGCGAAGTATAGAGAGTAAATTGGTGCACTCCTATGAGATTTAGCTCCCTTGATTTTTCTGTTTTAGAAAAACTCCACTTAGCACTTTTTCTTTCTCACTCAGATGTTTAATTCCATCTCTAAAAAGCACTTTAGTGTACAAACACTTGTCACATTTTTATACCATGTTTTATTGTACAAAAAGGTTTCTGTTATTTAAAGACCTTGAGAATGGAGGACAACAGTGGAGAGGATAGAAGATAATAGAACTGATATTTTTGTAAGAGGTCCTGAAATGAATTTTAGTATTTTAAATACTTACTGATATTTATGGTTAGATTAATTGCCTTTGTTAATGTGTTGCTCGCTATGTGAGAAAAATACAGTGATCTAAAATGCATCTAGAAAATATCTTCCAGTCACATCATCTCAGTATATTGATATTCTCCTACAGATTTTAAACACATCTTTTTCAGTGACTTAGATGAACTTATGTGAATATCTGGCCCACTGTTTTTTTCCCTCTTTTCATTGCTGATAATGATGATAAACACTGTAATAGGAAGCTTAGGAGAGTTTTTTGAATGCCACCTATTGAGTCTCATATCATCATGAGACTGGCTGCTATGGAGGCTAGCTGGTTTAAATAGATGATTAAATAGATGTTTGCATGAAAATATTAAAATTAAGTTTACCTTTCACATAAGAATTTTTCTGCTTGTTTTAATAGCAGTGGGAAGTATAAAATATTTTAAAAAAAATTCTCTTACTATGGGTTAGTCCTTAAATGAAATACTGTGTTTAGGTTTTGGCTTAGGCTTTGTGAGATAATTAGAAAGAATAAAGAACATTAAAGAAAAACTGTAATAATGAGATTTTACTTATAACGTAGATGAGGAAACTAACAGAAATGAAGATGTTCTTTTCAAATGACTGAAGCACAATACCTATTAAAAGATGAATGTCATAGAGAAAAATAATTAATTTATGATTAGAAAAAACATTGAAAGCTTCATGTTGCAACTGTAAATTTGCATTTAGTGTTACCATTTTTATTGTTCAGTATTGTTTGGTTAAAATACATTTTAATTGGATTAAGCTACTGAAGAAAGTTCTAGAATCATAATCATAAATAATGTTTTTCTAGATGTATGGGAAATTGATTTAGGACTTACCAGAAATCTTTTATAGCTCACATTCTTAGAAGTTTTGACCAATTTCAGTGGGTTAAAATAAATGGAAAAAAATCAATTTGAACATTTCTTAAGGGTGAAAAACTTGCACCTGTTTAAAGGAAATACAAAATTTTAGGTAAAACAGATTAACTCTATTTTTCTGGCCAATCGTAAGACTTGTACAAATTGTTTTGTTTTTTTTTTAAATTTGTTTTTGTCCTATCAGTTGGACACCATTATTTTTATATTTTTTTTCAATAAAAAGGATGCTAAAAACTTCCAGAAAAAAACTTAACAAATCATTGTCATTTGAAATATAAGAGATAGTGAGATGAAGCAAAGATACAGAGTAGGGTTTGTAACTTAAAATGGTCTGAGCAATTGTTTTCTGTGTTTTTTGAGTTTTCTTACCCTACACATAATGAAGCTTGTTGTATGTCATTATTGTTTCATGTTCTGATACAGTTTATCTCTTATATAACTGCGATGAAATTTGCAAAACAATGTACTGTGTAAGGAAAGTTGCTTGATTTGGGATTTCAGTGGAGTTATCCTATCTTTTACTTTTGTTAGATGTGATAGAACTAATAGTTTTACAATTGAAGTTAGAGTACTTCTCTTTTGTATAAATACTTGGAAAATACTTTTATCTACTCAGGCACAGTCTGAAAATCACTTGGGGTCTCCTGTGGCCCCTGGTGCGATAACTGTGCCGACAGCAGAGGGAGCATTAAACTCATTGCCCACGGGAAAGTGTGGGGAGTGATACCCATGTTTCTAGAATCCTTGTATGGGTAGGATGTGCTCATTAGCCTTCTGGCAGTCATCCTAGGAGAAGGACAACTCTGATTCCAAACCCAGGCAGATGGAGCTCGTTTAGCCCTGTGAGGCCTTCCATCTAAGAGAAGGACACTCTAATAAAACCTATGTCCTAAGGACCTCGCTGCCAGCGTCCAAGCTTGCTAGGCCCTGGCAGATGAACCTTAGGACTAAAGGGTGGGTCCAGCTCTGCGCATGCTGTGTCTCACCTAAAAAAAATCCATAGCGCAGGCTCGAGGGTGCTATCTGCTATCCTCTTTTTATCAGCGCGCTTGGAAAAGGCGCTGATGAGGAGCGTGGGTGGAGCCCTCCCTGGATCTTCATTCGCGAAGCCTAGCCATACCATACTTTTATCTACTAGAGCAAGAAGGGAAATGCCTCTGTATTTTGGGGAATAATGGCTTATCTTCTCAGGGAAGGAATACTGTAATTTTAGGTCGATCAAATGGGTATTTTATTCTATATTAAAAGAAGCACGTTCAACAGAAGGATCTGACAAAGATACAAAACACTGTAGAAGCTGTGGGGAGTATGGCCAGGTAATGAGAAGTAGGAGACCTAATTGTGTGTCCTTGCTATAAATAAGATATAAATAAATCAGGCTAGGATTTTTCTAATTTCAGAGTGCAACAGAGCTTAGAAATAGGAGGAGCCATTTTGTTTCTTTGTTCCTGGCATTGTAGGAAAATTTTATGAAGTTGGACGATTTCTAATAAAGAGAATAATTATTTCTGAATGATTTTGAGGAAAAAAAAAAGACAATATTCTGACTAAAAGTACAAGGAGAAATTTCAAGCAGCTGTTCCAGAAATAAAAACTCTGTGAGATGTGGGCCACTGAGTTCATCAAGGCCCCAGCAATTCCACAGCCAAGTAATATGTTATTTTCCCGTGGTATCAGAGAATTCAGTGTTTCTGCCATGTAGTTCAGTGTTTTGTTGAGGTCAGCTGTCTTATACTTTGTTTTTCTCTACGAAAATGTACTTATGGCCTTCTTTTTTATCCCAGTTGTGTTATGTTGTGAATGTTTCTGAAATAGAGTGTATTCTCTTTCCTGGTTTGTGGAACTAAGCAACAGAGATCTTTTGGAGCCAGACTGGAATCTGTTTTATAAGTAGTTTAAGACCTGTATGAAAGCTGATAAGTAGGCAATTGAAAGACAGGTCAGTAAATAATACTGGAGGAGTGTAGTTACATTGCCTGGAAAAATAAGGATGGATTCCATGCTTGAAAATAATCCTAATAGAAAGAATCATTACCAGCCTCCCACATATATCTTTCCTTGTTTTCCATAGAAATTATTTATGTGAGAACAGAAACAGATGTAGGGATGAAAAGTGTTTAATAATGTGTTTAGTTCTGAAAGATGAAGATTGCTGACATAGCAAAATTCCCTTTGGAAGTTGAAAAGACCTGTTTTGGTTTCAGTATTCAAAAAATAAACCATATCTGATTTTTCAGTTGTGATGATGACCAGTGAAGAGACAGTGTAAGTATACAGAGTATGAAGAATCTCAGCTTGTAGACAGAGGGTTTTCTTCACAGCTGGGACACAAATTTCAAGTGTTTCCAGAGACGCTTTTGCTCAGTCATAAAGAAAGATGAATCCTTGAAGAAAATGTTAATTGGTTCATAACTTGAGCCTTTTTTTGCACAGAGGCTCTTTCCCCCTTAGATTTCCTTTTAAGCTGTGTTTGATTATACTAGAAAGCAGTGTTTGTGTCTACAATGGTTAGCAAACAGTCTGATGCATGGAAAAAATGAGGCACAGTTTTATAAGGAAAATGTGAAAATAAAGTGGATCAACTAACAAAGCCTCCAGAAAGATTTGTAAAATACTGGATTGTAGAATCAAGTGTAGGTAATTAGCACAGTCCAAATGTGTGTATATCAACCTAACTCGTATTTCAATGTTTATGATGTTTTGAATATCTTGCTGTTTCATAGATTTCTTCAAAAGATACTCTATCTCTCTCTCTGCTTATCTGAAGGAAGTTTCTCTGAGACTTATGGAAATGGTTGTTTCAAGATACTTTCTCCATACACTTCTCTCAAAATTAGTTTCTGCATATCCTTATGTAGGTCCTTACAGTCCCACTCCAACGGTGAACAGAAGGGGAATTATACTCACAACATCCAGCCTTCTCCAGTCAGGGTATCTTTGTCCTTTTAAATCAGTCAGGTGTCCTACTCAAAAAAGAAACAACAGTACATGATCTTACTTTGGAAAATTATTAGCTATTGTCTAAGTATGGCAAAATATATCACAGTAAATTTATTTATTACTCAGTTTTGGGAATAGAGCAAAAGATGGGAAGTAATTGAAGCAAGCCATTACATAGACAGTGGTATAGTCAGTGCTCAGGGGTGCAGTTAGGTTTTTGAAGGAGGAAGAATTTCTAGTGCACTGATTGTGCTGTGTCTCAATGAGGATAAAATACTTCACGGGGAAAAAACCCTCTTGAAGCTCATTGTCTTACATACAGGCCAAATTGTCTTTGATGTGCCTGGTGAGACAATACATATTTAGGAATGTGTTATCTCCCGAGATTACTTTAATTTTAAATATACTAATTTGTTTAATCTGATATATTTATATAATTCATCTTCTGTTCACCTTTCTTGCACTTTTCTCTGACAAGATAGAGTAAAAAGAAGTATCAATTTATTTATGCATCACAGAATTAATATGAGAAAACTTAGAACAATATATAAAGAGATCATAAAAATAGTCTGTCTTCAAAATATGTTGCATTGAAAGAGAAGCTATAAGAGAGATCAGGGATCTCTATTCTTTACAGAAAAGCTGTAAACATTAACAGTAGCAGAGGCAGAATTTTATACTCATTAGTGAACCCTGTGCTACAGACAAGATTCAGCACTTAAATATTACAGGCAAATAACTTCTATTCCATGTTTTGATTTTCTTAGCTCTGTTTTGATAATGCCAGTCAGCAATTGGTCAGTTCAGACTTTGTGAATCTCTCTGGCATCACATCATATCGATATCACTTCATTTTTTTCTACCATCTTGACCCTGACATAGGTTTTGCATTGTCAAGAAATGGTCTGCTGTTTATTATCTAAGCTGGAAGAGAGTAAATCTTCCATTGCTTGTATCTGGGAACCTACTATCTTTGTCTAATCCTTTATTTTTGTGTTATTCAGTATTTCTTTCAGTGCTTGTTATAGAAAGACCTTCAAGAACAAAGATGCCTTTACATAAAAGGCTAGAAATAATTTGATTAGATTGAGTTTGAAAGTTTTACTCTAAATTGAGAATTAATAACTGAACCAGGTATCATGTAGTCATGCACTAACAGCTAAGTAGGAAAAAAAGTGGATTTTTATGTATGTATATACACAAATGACACTTTCCTTTGCAGATTTTTTTAATGAGTTCTGGATAAGGATAATATGGAGCATTTCCTCTTTTTGTGTGTCAGAAAAATGATGAGAAGTTGAGTTTTCATAGCAGTAACAGTGGAATGGACAGTTGCAAAAGTGAGTTTTCAGAAAATACTGACCTCCGAGCTGGAAGTTGTCAATCTGCATGTGAAAAGATGAGGAAAGAACATATGAAGAAATCCTGGTAGAGCATCACAGCACTTCAGAGAATTCTGAGAAAGGTAGTCATGAGCAAAAGAAGCATCAGGAGTGCTATTATGCTGGTCAGAGGTGGTTTAAAATCATCTTTGCTTTCATTTTTATGTGCAGATTTGATCTCTGAATTAGATGATGACCTGGACATATTGGACAACTCAAGCAGCTCCAGTTCAAGTCATTTGAAGAAGTCTGCAATTGGTAAGATTGAAGTGTACACTGTTTTGTAACACTGAACTAGTTGTTTATTCCAAAACATGAAGGTATTTTATGATCTGTTGCAAGTTCACCATGAGTTGCAGTTTCTAAGGAAAGAAAAATAACATAACTGTGCCTCTGGGACAGCCATTTTCAGTATAATACATTTTGCATCACATAGTTTTTGTGTAGCATTTTGCAGTAATGGCTATGTAAACTGGAGTATTACTGGACAACTTGCCATAAGATAACTAGTGTTGATAAGAAACACATGGAATAGAGTGTGAAAAAATGTCTCAATAATGTTATGCATGTGAATAAATGAAGTGTCCTGTTAAAGTGTTTAAAATAGAGAGTTAAAAAAAAAGGCAAGCTCTAGCTGTTGAGATGAATTGACTGAATAGAATGGAAAGAATATTTAATGATTAGATTTGAATTAGGAGAGGATTATGTGACAAAACATAGCATTAATTCTGCCTGCAATTCATGGTAATCAGATAGGAAAGCACCAGCTGTGTTGGGTGTTAACCTAAGTAATAGTTTATTTGGATTATATTCTGAATATGAAAATTAAAAAAAGAGAGATGAGAAATAGCTGTAACTACTGTGAATGACCTGCTAAATTATGAGCTACCGTGATCTACCTATTAAATGGGATGGGATTCTGATTAAAGAAATCAAAGAACAATTTATGCTAGAGGAAAAGCATTGATATTAGAGCTGTGCAAAATTTGAGATTTCCATTCATCCAATCAAGTTCTGACAGAAGATCCATGGGTGATTTAAACTGTACTTTTAAAAGGTGAAATGAAACTAGTTGTCTGAAAAGAAACAAATATTATTTTTGCAATTTGTGAATTTTTACAGCATTATTCTTTGCCTTGCTTTGATGTTCTTTTAGTCTAAATAAGAAAAATGCCATTTATGTGCTTTATGATGGTGTCATTTTGATTGTAGAGAAACAAAAAGTAACTACGATAAAGCAACACACATCACTACAAGGCAAAATGAAAATATATTTTAATAAAATTGTTCTCTAAATGGCCCACATCAGACATTTAATTGTAATTCTTAGAGTAAAATGAAAATCATTTTCATAACATGACATCAAAATACATAAAAAAATAAATAGCAAATGTGTTAGTTTTTGTAAAAGAAAACAAAAAATGCAGTTAAAATAAGAACATTCTGTTTATCATATATTTAAATTTTCTTTTTAATGAACATGGGAAAACTTGTATGATTAGTGAGATACATTAATACTTTTCTCTTGGAGTAACTTAGAAGTGAATCAGAGAAAGGGATTTTGTTTTGAAACCAATTATCAATTACATTGTTTAATCTTTATAGTTTTTAGATTATCCTCTTTTTGTTCTCAATGCTATTGGAAAAATAGGTCATGCATTAAAACTTAATATTTACATCTACACGTTTTAAACATTGTGTGCTATTAATATATGAAGGCAGCAGAATGAACTGTCCACCTGATTTTACTCTTGTCATCTACAGCATTGGCAGGAATTGTTGTACCACAAAGGAAAGTACGTCAGATCAATGACCCTGTTCAGCAGATTCTTATTCAGCTCCACAAAATTTTCTTCATTACTCAAGTATGCATTACTGTTGCTTCTGACATTCTATACTTTTTGGTTATTTGCTGTTGTCAAAATGATGCTACTGCAAAGTGCTGCTAATTTTGTCTCTGTTCTTTAAAACCAACAGAACTTGACATTTTTGCAGATGGCAGGGTGCTCTAAAAATATATCATTTAAATAAAGATTAACCTTGAATATTAGTATGTGGAGGATGGCTATAATTGAGTCATATAAAAACAATTCAGTGGCTCACCTCAGAAAAATGGATTGTACGGTCAATTATTTTTGCAACACACTGTCATGCCAGCAGTATGAATATTTTAAGTGACTTAATATCACATACTGACATGGAGAGTACATAAAATACATTCCTCTATAGCAATAATTTCTAAATAACTTCTAAATAGTATTTTTTATTATCAAGAAATAGAATTTCTTGAGATTTCTAGCGCAATAGTTCAAATCCTGAGGATGTTACATACTTTGAAATGTCAGATCTTTTTCAAAGTTAAAACTTATTTTAAAATTAAGTTCAAATACGTCATAGTGTAAGAGAGTTGAAGTTATTTCATATTGATTCCAAAGCAAAAATGCAGCTAGATTGAACTCTCAACTAAAAATGTGATGGAAAATTTTTTGTTCTCACGAAAGATGGCTACCATTCAGTTACTTGCAAAATTTGGTATTATTAATGAAATGTTTTTATCTTCCAAAATGAAATGTTAATATTTGGGAAGTGATGCTTGTCACCTCAGGAGATTTCAGATTGATGAGTCAAATTTGTATGGTTTTGTTTAGAACAGAATAGCATAACAGAGTTGGGTGTGGTTTACATGTTTTTTTAACTGTCAAGCTTATCAAAACAGGTAATACAGGAAATAGATTATCATATACAAAGAAAACAATTGTTATTTAATATCATTGATAGTGACCTTCGTCCCCTGCTAACAGAAATGAGGCAGTTCAGTCTTTACATGCTGTATTAAGAATATGTCCAAGATCCTCATTATTGAATTTGTCCTCTCTGTTGAAGATTTTCTCAAGTGGCCTACTAATTAATGCAGGCTATCATAATGTGGATGCCAAATAACTAAGAACTAACAGCAACTCAAAGACTCTTCCAAAATTGGCCACTGATGCAGTAATAACTTTGATGCTTTTGGTGTCAGTTGTTTTTGGGATGGGAAGGCAGAGAAACCAGGATCCATACCTGTACATGTTCACTATGTACTATGTGCTTCTCTTTTTTTATGTTCTTGCAAATCTACAGTAGAAAATTTTTATAATATATAGCTATTTTCTGAAACTGTTGCATTTTCTCAGCTGACAATTGTAAACTGAAGTTTGCAAGGGGGAGTTCTTGCCTCTTAGTTCTTGGCTGCCAACAGCCTTCACAATCCAGTTTCCATGGGAACAAGAGTCAGAATGATCTCCAGAAAACAATGTAAGAGAAACCTTTCAAAAAGCCATTATGTAAATCCTTGGGCTATTTTTTTTTTTTTACACAGATCTTACACCTGATTTCATTAAAAGAAAAGCTAAAATTGAATTCTAGTGCCTGAGGCACCTCTTGAGTTTCTCAGGCAGTGGACATGTTCTTTGCCACTTTTCCTTCAGAATATCCCAATATGCCCATGGTACATTGACCACACAGTGTTCATTGCAGTGGCATATTGGCTGCAGAGTATCTTGCAGGCCTTTCCTAAGGCATCATTTTCTTTACTCATTAATAGCCAAAAGAATATTCAACATCTGACTTAAAGCATATGTGTAAGGCCTTCTCTACATGAAAAGAGTAGTATCTATCTGTAACAAAAAACTGTGTGCAACCTGCTGTCTGATGAAGTCTTTTATGCTTAAGGTGGAGCCTTGATCCTTAGTTTGTCAGAGCACATCAGGACTCCTATGAGGCCAATATAACTGTTCCAGATTTATAGCTGTCTAAGGGCAGTAATTTGTTCCAACAGGAAAAAAACCTTTATAATATGTGCTGTGACAGTGTTTGAATGTGAATCATTAGTGGTCAAACCTTCCCTGAGCAGTCAAAAAGCTTCCTGAATTCAGTGGAATAGTACTTCTTGAATTCACACTGTCTGCAGGTATAAGCAAATATACAGAAATATCATAGGACATATTGCCAAAAGGGTAGTGCATACCATAGAATTGTCATCAGACCAGATTGGTGTCACTACAGTGACCAACAGCTGAAGAGTTTACTGTTGGAGCATAAAAATTATTTTTAAATCTCAGAGAGTAAAGAAAGAGACTTCCTTTGAACTCTCTGCTGAAGACTTTAAAACACAATATATGATTTATGCTTTTCTTCTGTAAATATAGTTGAAAGATGTGTACTTTTTCCACCAAAAATTGCAGGAATAAAGTATGCAAAGTCAGGTTTGCTTTATATACAAGTGAAATGTAAATTACCTGCCACAGGAAGCTTCTAGCAAAAGAGACATTCTGATTTGTATTAGGATGTATATAAGGACCTGAAATGTGCCTGTTGGAGCTCTTCTACATACACTGAATGAAGGTCTAAGCTTCTTGAAGTTAGAAGTTCTTGGAGTGACTCATTATAGCCAACATGATAGCTAGTCTAATGTAGAAAAATGTCCAAATACTAGCACTTTGATCAGGGAAGCCAATCTACTATTACCTGTACTAGGCTTGTTATGATGATCTTTACCTTCAAGGCTAGCGGGACTGAGTTATAAGATACGTCAAGCATAACAGAAAACAAAGGAGCATTATTAAAATATGTTTTTAAATCAAGACTTGTACTGTTGTTTAGCACCATGCTATTAAATACCAATTTTTCTCTTTGAAGTCTAGCTACCTTTTTTCATTGCTATTACTGCTGATTAGGTCATCTTTATGGCAGCTGTAACTAAGTGGTGAAAACATCTGTTTCTTTGTTTCATGTAGCTTCGTCCAGCTTCACGATGCATCATGAAAAGGAGAATCATCGAGAAATTCAAGAAGTCTCTCTTCAGTCAGCAGAGCATTTCTTGTAATCTGATATCAGAAATGAAAAACGTGTAGTACACCAATTATTACCTGTGGTTGACTTTGTCTCTTCTACTTGAATTAAGCTATTGATATTAATAACACAAAAATATAAGAGATTCCGTTTTTAAAAGGAAATATTTATAGTATTATCTAGCTAACCTTTATTTGGAGAATACAGAGGCTTCTTGTGTAAGCAGTTTCTATGGATTGATTTCAAGTTTGTAAATGGAAAGGACCTGGTAACTGCTAATACACAATATCGCTCACATAATTCCTCTGTGTAATCTGGTTTGATTGGCACATACTCCCATTGTGGAATTCTCTGAGTCATTGCTTGCTATAGAAATGCTAAAGCCTTCCTGTACTTTTGTAATAATTAATGCTTAAACTCCATGAAGGGTGGCTATTTAGTGTTTACATTGGTAATACATTGGTAGTGCATTCAAAAGACAGTTGAACATCAACTGTAAAACTCCAAAGCTATTGGATTTAAACTCAAATAAAAGGGAAATTTGTATATTTAAAAAGTAAAGTGTAGTAAATTGAAGGTGTTTGAAATGCCGAATGCAGTTCTGGATATTTCTGTCCTGAAGGAAATAGTTATAGAAGCTATTAATAGAAAGCAACATCAAAAGTGCAGTTAGTATGATAGAGAATTGATAAGCATCATTGAATAAATGGTATGTATTTTACGAAAATCACCACCATAAATGCTTTGGGTAACATGGATATAATTTGAAGGTAATAAGAAGAATGTAGTAAGAAATAGAGAAAAGAATTAGGTTGAACTCTTCCAGCAGGTGTTGTGAGGAAGTTGTGCAATTGCTGCAAATAAAATTTAAAAATCATGGGGGTTTAACTATGCTAAATTAGAAGACCTAATTAGAATAACAGACAAATATATTCCTCCACTGATTGGTGGTGGGCTAAAGGCCTTCAAACAACAGATATTTTTCTGTTTCTGTAACTGGAAATTCTCTCCTGCCCAAAAGGTATTTTCATGTCACAATTGTTATCAGTGTGTATTTCCAAAACTCTGTGATTTTAAATTTAATGTCAGTATCCTTGTTCGTATAATCAAGTAGCTGAAATGACTTTCAGATTTCAGAAGTGCTGAGATCCCTCTAATGGGAATTGGACCACTTGAATATGCACTAACAGTTTCACTTGAAGCCCCAGTTTTGAAAGCCAGAGTCATCATGTGTTTCTCTCCTAGGTCTGAGTGAATACTCTTCCTTGTCTATCTTCACACAGGTGTGTATAGTTTATGACATTTTATTCGGATAAAGAACTCATAGCTTTATACTAAATGCATGTTGTCAGCTTGCAGTGTTCTGTCAGTGTTTCTGAAGAGAAGAAGGTACAATGTTCATAACTGTGTTCAATTTTCATTAATCTAAAACATATTGAAATCTCCTTTGAATTCTGATTGCAATGGAAAACATAGGGAAGGGTGAACTCCTCATAGAAGTCTGAAGTTTTGGCAAATGGGAAGGATGGAGACTTTTTTTTTTTTCTTCCTTAGTTGCTGCAAGGTTCTCCTGAATTGATTGAACCCAACTTCTTCACAGTAGCTTGGCTTCCTTCTTCAGGTGGAAATATGTTGCTTCCAGTTGATAGAAAAGGTAAAGAAAGAAATTAAATCTCTGTAGTGGAATATAGATTTCTAATACAGTGTATGGTATTAAAGCAAAAAATTGCTGCTTTAAGATCTGCCTTTAAAGACAGTAAACTTACATTGACTATACTGATATTTATTATCAAAGGTTTTTGTTTGTTTATTGTTTTGCTTAATTCCTGATAAGACATGCAGTTCATCACTTATAGAACATTCTGCTAATTAAAGAGAGTATACTTTGGAGTTAAAAAGAAATAACAAAGATGCAAATAACACATGGTGCATCTATGAAAATCAGTAGGAATTTTTGTAACTGAAAATGTCCTACTTACTTAGGATTTACCTGCCCTTGCATGTGATTTTTAAAAAACTCTATTCAAGCCATACGTTGTTCTTCTGTCATATTTGAAACGCTTATACTGAGATGATTTAATTTCCAAGGTAGATCAAGCCCTACAAACTTAAGGAGGGAAATGCTATGTGCTATACCACATCTATATAATTTAAAGTGTATCTATATACACACACTTTAGAAGGCAAATAGTGTCAAATTTACTTTGGACTAGTGATACTCAGTATGACAAATCATAATGTCCATCTTTAATAAAATCTACTATCCCTGACATCATTCAGGATGGAGAACCACAATTCCTAGTTCAGAAATTTGTTTCATCATATGTCTCTGTGCAACGGACATAAGGGAAATGTGCAGCATGTATTTTGGTATTGTGCCATTTCCATTCTTCTAAATACAGGAAAAACTATGTCACAATCCATGGACTAGAGGATTTAGTAGCATTAAAAACTGTGGTGCCAGAAAGAAAGGTGGGAAACTTTGATTTTCATGGCCTTTGTATTGGAACTAGCATATCAGTTTCACAGCTTATTGCAAACCCCCAAAATAATACTAGGTGTCAAGGGTGATATCTGAGTTGGAAATGAGTCCCTGTCAATCACTTTAAATATGAGCTTTGTTTCGTTCCCTGAGGCAACAATGCAATTTGTTCAGATGCTCAGTATCTGTAATTTTTGGATCTCTTAACCTGCTTTCTCTTAACAAAAGAATACTTTTGTACTTGGAAATTGTTGCTAGCTGTGTGCTGTTTCCACTATGAATTGTAAATGAGGAAGCGTATGAAAGTTGCATTGCTGTGCTGTTACATTACATACTTAAAATATTTTCTATCAGTTAGAACTCTGATAATATGATAACACTTTGTGCCTCAACATTTTGTGCCTCAAATGTTCGCCTCATGCCATGAGGTGCTTCCCCCCTTTCCAGGAGGTCATTGTAGTCAGTGCTGCTGGTAATCAAACATCGTTATATTTGTGGTGGAGTTACTAAGAAACTGATGAGGGAGTAGTATAACATTACTTGCCTTTTACTTTAAGGTATTGTTGGCACTTCAGACATAGCAGAAAGGATGACATATGAACAGTTGCAGGTAAGCTATAAATTACACCTATATGTATTAATTTACTGCTTTTAATAAAGATAATTTACTTAAATCAATTTCTTTTGTCTTGTAGACTCTAATTGAGGAGGTTCTAGAGGAAAGTGGTTATTACAATTTCTCTTCTAACAGGTGAGTCCATTCAATTTTAAAGTACAAAGTTAATTTTGATGTGTTAAAACCAAATCTGTCATCTGCTGTTTACCTGAGTGCAGTTCCAGTTAAATTTAGTACATGTTTTTATTATAATACATGGACTGGAATAAAGGTAAGTGGGACATAGTAGCTAGTCTAAGCAGAGTGTGTTTGACCATGCCTGATTTTTTTAACTCAGATGAGAGTAACACGTTTGGCAGCAGTTTCCTTACATTTTCCCATATAAAACCACAGCTGAACAAAAGTTTAATTTAAATAGAGGTGTATTTTATTATAATACTTCACCAAGCTGACATATTTAGTGTAATATTTGAGTACAGGAAAACAAATAAGTGGTTGTTAGCAGGGGAAGAAAAAAATTTAAGTATCTGAGAAAAGGAAAATACCTTGTGCTGGAGATGGTATATCTTTCCAGCAGAAAACTTTTGAGGAACAGAAGAAAGAAAATATATGAAAATATCATTATAGTCGATAACATAAGCTTAACATTTCTCAAGCTTTTTACCTACTACCCTGTAAGGTATCATGTCAGATATTCTTCAGTGCACTACTCCATCAACATTTTAAAATCAACATTTAAAGGCTGCTGCCCAGGAAAGCAGTAGAGTCACTGTCCCTGGAGATGTTAAAAAACATACAGATGTGGTACTTAGGGATATGTATAGTTGACATGATGGTTGGGCTTGATGACCTTAGAGGTCTCTTCCAACCTTAATGATTCTGTGACTGCAGTTGGGTTTTCTAAAGCAAACAAACCTACAGCCACCCTACCCTCCTTAATACAGATATTAAGAGGTTTTAAGAATTAATAGTTCCTGGTGCCCCTAGTAGTACTTTTCAGTTATTTATTGGCTCTGCAAACTTTTCTCTATGGATTGACTCTAGCTTAAAGTGTTGCAAATGTTAGTCTGAATGTTTTTATAGGCTACTCATTAAATTGGAATTTCAGATTACAAGTATCTTGCAGCTGCCAGCTGTAAGTACTGAAAACTCATGATTCAGCATTCCCAAAATAAAAAGTTGCTCTTTAAGCCTGCAGGGTATACTTGAATCATGTTTACAAATCACTTGCAGCCATGAGATCTAATGAATCTGTTTAGAAGGATTTTCAAGTGTTTAAATTTTTTGTCCTAATCACAAGCTCCCAAGATCTGGTGCTGTAGAAAAAAAAAATCACACAACTTACGGGGAAAAAAAAAAAAAGAAAAAAGCTCCCATATTTAACCAGATCTAGCAAGCAACTCTAATAAATGTGTAAGTGTGTTATAGTTGTATAGGCCTCTCTCTTACAAACACACTGGTAAAAAGCATGTTACTGCAATTAACTAATGAAGCAGGTGTGTGCTGAATAAGGACTTGAGTATTTTACACAAACTACTGTAAAAATAAGATATCTATTTATGGAAATCATAGAATATTTCAAGTTGAAGGGACCCATAAGGACCATTGAATTCAACTGCCTGCTCCTCACAGGACTACCTAAAACTAAACCATATGACTAAGAGCATTATACAGATGCTCCTTGAACTCTGACAGGCTTGGTTCTGTGATGATTTCCCTGGGGAGTCTGTTCCATTGACTGACCATCCTCTCAGTGAAGAGCGTTTTCCTAATGTCCAATCTGAATGATTCATTGCATTTCTTTGTGTCCTATTCCTGTAAATATAATTGCAGAAATGTAAAGGATGATTACAGATTGCAGGAAGATATGCTAGTACTTTCATCATGTAACACAGGAATGCCACAGAAATGCATGAGACTAACAACAGTAAAATAATTTTTCCTGATTGATTCAAGACTAGTTACTTTACTACTGTGTTGGAATTCCCTTCAACTGGAGAGTAGTTATTCTGTAGAATCTTAAGGTATTTTTCTACGGTTTTGGAAACTTTATTTTGAAGGAGATAAAAGAAAATATACTTCATAGCCATACAGAATGGTGATGTTCTTCTCTATGCTATATTTATCCTGCAGAAGGAAACAGGGAAAAGAGCAAGCAGTACATTTCCACACATACGTACATTCTGGAGAAGGCCAGTGAATGCTCAGCATCCTTCTTCACACTGGTAGAGGTGCTATGCATTCGATTTTCCCAGGAGCACAGGAGAATTTGAAGTCACATTATGTTTCCCCTGAGTCATGCAACTTCTTCAGCAGCACTGATAATGTGTTATCCACAGTCAGTGCTGATTTGTGCTTTTTCATGGGACTTGTAGCATAGACGAAATTGATTTTGGAGTGGATGAAAAGAATGGAGTGAAATCTCTTTATAGGTATGAATCTCCTCAGAAGTTTAGAAGTATGTTGTCTAGATTTATTTTTTTTTTCCTTCTTGCTTAGAATTGTTGATGTGTGCATGTAACAACTATTGTTAGGGCCACAAAGATGGTTAATGGCTTGGAGGGGAAGTCATATGAGGAAAGGCTGAAATCACTTGGTCTGTTCAGCCTGGAGGAGACTAAGGGAAGACCTCATTGCAGTTTATAACTTCCTCACCAGAGAGACAGGAGTGGGTGCTGATCTCTTCTCTGTAGTGACCAGCAACAGGACCCAGGGGAATGGCGCAAAGCTGTGCTAAGGGAAGTTCAGGTTAGATGTTAGGAAGAGATTCTTTATCCAGAGAGTGGTGGAGCACTGGAACAGGCTCCCCAGGGAGGCAGTCATGGCTTCAACTCTCATGGAGTTTAAGAAGCACTTGGACAATGCTCATAGATACATACTGTGACTTTGGGGTTGTCCTGTGCCTAAATAGGACATGGACTTGATGATCCTAGTGGGTCCCTTCCAACTTGGGATATTCTGTGATTCTATGATTGTTATAGACTCTGACCCACTCCACTGTGTATCTGTCACTCCGGCACATCCTGGCTTTAGCTGGCAGATAGAAAATAGACATGCTGCAACCCTATTGTGGGTCTGTCACCAGCAACTTGAATTTTCACAATGCTTTTGAATCCCATTAACTGTTGTGAAGCATAATTGTTTAGTTCCCCTGTCACTATTACATTACTTCTTTTCCAGACAAGTTTCTACTACCAGATAACTATTTTTTTCTTCTCTTACAGAAAATTGACAGATCATGCTTTAGCCTTGGCTGTCAAAAACATACCTCTGTTTCCAGAGGACTTGCCATGTTTTCTAAAGTATGGTCTGCTCAATGCCATTCAGAGCTTTCAGAACTTAAGCTATTTTTTTATTTTTGCTTCTCACCCTCTCTCCAAATAGCCCAACAGTCCAGTTTCATTAGCCAAATGATTCATTTGGCTAGAAGATATACATCAGTAGGTTTTGCCTCAAACTCTCCAAACAGCTTAAGCAAGCTAGAAAAAATCAGTCTCCCAAGCTGGACTGCAAGTCACTTATCACTGTCCACCATTTTCTGGTTTTGTTCCACCATGCAGAATTTGTTTTGCAGACCCCAGAGCAACATCCTGTCAGTCATTCTTGCCTAAAACTGTTTTGAGCTTTGCTCTACTTCCTTTCTTTTATACACACTGAAATATTTCAGAAGCAACTGAAAATTTTCCTACAGAAACTCAGTACATCTTGCAGTTTTCCTGGTATCCCTTCTTAGAAAAATGTTCATAGAAAAGCTGTAGAAAAAAGTAGTAGGAGCAATGAATAGCTGTATCTTGTTTGCTTAAGCAACATATAGGGAAATACACCTATTATTTAACTTTCTTAGCTTATTTTAAAGGCTTTCAGTTTAGATTGAGTTTTTCAGTTTCTGAGATGGAAAGCTGTAATGATGCAGCTATGTGTGAGTATTTTGTCAGTGGAAACAGAATGATAGTGTTTCTAGCAAGAACCAAATTGCCTTTCCTTCTGCCCATAAGTTTCTAGCTCTTACAATAGAAATGTGAAGAAGAACTCCAAATGCTCAAAAGTCCTCAAAAGGCACATCAGAACACCACAGACTTAATTTGTCAAGTTGCAAATATTTAAAGATGTTCATTCATTTTAGGCCCAAATTTCTTCATGATTTCTGGATAAGCTGACTTGACAGTGTCAGTTCCATGTGTTGTAAGGCTACAGGGTGAATTCCATTTTGGAACAAAGAATTCCAGAGCTGCTGTGCAATGATATGGGACATGTATGCTAAAAGCAAGTGTATAGTATAATAATACAATCTCCTACCTCACATAGAGCACACTTTATAGAGAAAACATACTGATTTTTTAATTGTATGTATTTTCTGGTTTGGGAGGATTTGTGTGCATTGGCTTTCTTTCCCATTGCTGTTGTCCCTTGCTGTGCCCGCCAAAATTCCAGGAATATATGAGATGATGATGTGAAAATTGTATTAGGACTGTGTAAAGGGTTAAAGGGTTAAAAATGATTCAAGCAACTTGACTGGGTGATGAGAGGAACATGAATTCTTTAGAAACTGAGACAGCTTGATAAGAAAAATGTCATGCCTTTTTTCCCCCATTTTCATTATAATGGTAATTACTATCTCAATACCAGTCATTTCAAGGGGATTAATGACCATCTGAGGATAATGACCCTCAGCTTTATCTTGAATAATCAACTTGTGCCCATTTACCACTAATCTCCTGAAATTACTTAGCACTCCAATTGTATTACTTACACAGAAATTTGGTAAACATGCATAAAAGGAGCCCTGTAATGTTTCAGAATGATTCTATTCACATCCATTGTGCCATTTTTTCTTCTTTTCTCCTTCTGGTGTAATCTTATACTGCAGAAGAGGCAAGCTCCTTGTTTGTGAGCCTATTTGTGAATAGGACAATGAATACTGCTTTCAAAATTTCATCATATGTGTAATACCCAAACTGATGCAGAAATCAATTTTTAATAAATTGTATTAAGAGACTTAATCCAAGCAGAATGTAAAAAAAAAAATGTTATGAATAAACAAAATTAGTAATGGTCAGAGACAGGAGTTGTGTTCAGCTGAGTTCTGTTGCTCTGTTGTGGTTTAAATCCCAGCCAGCAGTTCAGCACCACACAACCACTCGTGCTTGCTCACTCCCCTGCAGTGGGATAGGGGAGACAGGCAGAAAGGTAAACACAAGTCACAAATCCAAAACATAACATCTCACAAGCTACTATGAAGAAAATTAACTCTCTCGGCCAAAATCAATACAAGTTCATATAACCAGATGTCTGTTTAGGAGAAAAATGTTTCAACATTTGTTTTGTAGGAGAAAATGCTTACAATGCAAGAGGGGGTAGAAGAAAATGTCATAATTAAATGCATTTATTGATATGTTATCACTTATAATTTTCATAACTTTGTTCAATGCAATCTCTTCCATCATTACTAAAGTTTTAGAATTAGAGAAGCAACCATGTTTGTAGTTACAAAGAGCTATTTTATGAAGAGGAAAACTGTCAGGTCTGGCTCTAATGATACCTATACATTTTTAACTACTCAAAGAATAGCTCTAGTTATTATTCACAGAAGGATAATATAGCTCAGGAATGACAGCAAATTCTGAATTTTGCCTTTTTGAGGCAGCCCTCATTTGCATTAGATCTGTGGTCCATGGGTATGTCATTTGAAAATAGAAATGGAGTTTTTTCTATCTGCAAATTCTAACCATGTTAACTATGTATTCTTCAAGATTAATGCACACCTTTAGTTGTGTTACCTGACTAATGATTTCAAATTTGTATTTAGCTTAGTTAATGTTTTTTTAATACTCTAGAGCATACCAAATGAGATGGTAAATGAAAGTACATAGCTCCAACACTCCTGCAACCAAAAGAGGATTTTTTTTGCATAGATATCTAGGTGTTTTAAGACACTCTGCAACTTTTTATTCTGTTCTGGCACCACTCCTGCTAATGTTGCCTGGTATTTTCTGTTTTTCTTCTTCCAAGTGGTTATCCATGTTGATTCTTACTTCTTATGTCTCACACGTACATAAGAAGATGGTGTTGGCCAACAATATTTATTAGAGTCATATCAACTTTCTGTTGATTTTTACTTCATCCCAAGGAGGTAAAATTCTGCCAAAGTTCAGCAGCACTTTTTTTTTTTTTAATTAAAATCTTCTAAGCACCCACGGCTGCAAGAGTCTTTGGTTTACTCACCTGCGGTTATGATAGCTTTCAGCCAAGGCTCTGTGCAGCACTATTAGGTATGCCACCCTTTTCCACAGACCAGCATTCACTACATTTTTTGAGTTAGCTATCCTTCCACTAAGAGGCAGTGTTTGCCTACCTTTCTCAAGACACAGATTCTACAGAAATTAGAAGCAACAGGAAAACATGAGATTGCAGTTGATCCTAGATTCAATTTCATCCAACTCCCTGTTGCATTGATGAATATAGAGTGTTCCCATAATAATAAAACATTTGGCCAAGAGACTTGCTGGATAGAGTTCACCCCTGCCCATGGTGGTAGTCACACTGCATGTTTTCACACTTGCCTAGAGACCTAATTTTTGCCAAGTTGTTTACAGCAGCAATATTGGCTGTTCTCAGAAGAAAGATGTGCCATACTTCCTGTTAATGATACAGTGGAGCTCTAGAGAAATGATGACTTATAAACTAGGGAAAATGAGTGTATTAAAGCCTAGAGTATTAGCAGTTGTGCGTGTCAGAATCAGATAGCCGGGAGGGGAAAACTTACTGCTCACTGGATTTTTATAGAATTGCAAGAATATTCTGGTCACTTTAGGGATGATCATTAATGACACAGAAAAAGGATTTGCATTTTTCTGATATTAGAACACAATAACAAAACAGTCTTCCAATTTTTGTTAGTCATGAATGAATCAGAATGATAGGAACTGCAGCAGAAACTGTTTGTTGTTCTACCAGTTAGTCAGTATCAAGACTGCTAGATTTGGCTAGCGTCAGGACTATTGGGTTTAGAAGATTTAGATGTGGAATCTTCCTGTAATTCATGGCATTGTGTTGTGCAGAACAGAGAGGTGACCCAGGGTTCCATCTAGTGCAAGTACCAAAATAACGTCATCATGTGTAAGGACTGTACTTGATTCAGAATCTCTCCCTTCACTCAACTGAAGGTTTTCTTTAGTGGTAAGAAATCTGGAAAGGTGCATTTCACCTCTTGTTCTAAAAAAAAATGAAGGAGTGCCTTGCCTGAATTTTGGCTGACTGGTAGGTACTGAATCATTGATACAGTTCAGTGATGAATACACAAAATGAAGTGGTCTCCTGACAGTGCAAATGCCTGAAGTCCACACTGTCTATAGAAAAAGTGCATGCTTTTGAAGCTGTCTGTTGGCATGTGGACTGTGAGAATGTTTATAAAACTAGGCAGATGGCTCTGATCCCTTGCAGAGATCACATGCTCTGAGCTCTCAGACATTCTTATATGAGCTTCCCATCTTTGAGTAGAAGCATCTGTCATCACAGAGTTGTCTGGCTGAGATAAGATGGGTTTGCTCTTGCAGTTCTAAAGTAGGTCTTTTTACCAGTTTGAGGGAAAGGTTTACTTTGAGACTGGCTTCTGTGTGTCTGAGATGTCTGCTTGTCAGAGTTCTTGGACAGAGCACAGATAAAGTCTGGCAAATAACATCAAATAAGAAGGCACCTTCCTACTCAAGGTGGTTCAGGATACTTACTGTATTCTGGAATCATTCTTGTGCTAGCAGAGCTGTATCTTAAACATCTACTATAAATGAAACACTTTGATTTGAAGTAAAGGGGAATTTTTGTTTGGTTCGTTGGTTGGTTTGTTTTGTTTGAGGCTTTAATGGTTTGGTCCAGCTTAGGCAGTTGAGCTGAGAACAATGTAATAAATAAATACCATTACCATGTCACTGCAAGATGCTGTTGAAAGGAGTTTTGGGAACTATTAGGCTAAGTGGAAGCGAATCTGAAAGTTTTTGAAGAAATCGAAGACAGATTGGCCTCGGTGTTCAGAAACTGGGGCCATACAAAGATAAATTATTTTTAATTGTCTCAAGATATCCTTCCTGACTGGGGCTATGGGAGGAATTGTGCATTATTACTTAGGTGGCTGTTTTGATATAGCAGTGTAAGATAGAGCAACAGCTGTTCTAGGTTGTCAGTACAGTACTAACAGGCACAGCATTCCTTTAAATACTGTAATTGTGTGCCTTGTCCTTAACAACTGCTTTTT
Organism: Bucco capensis; assembly: GCA_013396975.1. NCBI lineage: Eukaryota > Metazoa > Chordata > Aves > Piciformes > Bucconidae > Bucco > Bucco capensis. Next base: position 1,326,596 of record VWZO01008152.1, on the reverse strand, counting down.
TGCTAGCAGAACTTCTGTTTATCAATAAGGAAAAGTCAGATCTTCATGTTTCTGACTTGGTACTCCATAAAGATAACTCCTAGATCTCATCAAGGTTTCAGCTCCCGTTGTGAAAGTTAATTTGAAACCTTTCAGTTAAGACCAATCATCTGAAAATTATGTAAAAAGAAATTATAACTGTTTGTCTTACTGGGATTTTGAATCTGTAAAACACCTTGATCTCCTGAGTTTCCCATGTTTCCATGCAGTTCTATAGCTCCAGAAACCTGTGCCATTGAAGAAATGGAAAGATTTTAGCCTTTAAAACACTGAAGTCATTGAAAATATGAAACTTTGCCCTATATTACTTGTCCATATTAAAAAATATTCTAGTGATTAGAACTTTATTAACTTATTAACTTGTGTGTTGGAGCAAGAATTTCAAATTTGGTCAAGAAAGTTGTTTTTTTTGTCACAGATATGACTTTCACTCTACTTTTAGAAATTCATGCAGTGTAACTAAGTTATTATTTGAAAAATAGTAGGCAGGTGCTTAGTAGTAGACTTAATACAGCACTGAAATATTGTCAGATCAAGTGTAGACATCAGAAGGTGAGTCTGTCTGATTATCTTAAGGTAATGCCTGGGAAAGAACTGGTAAGTAGCAACTGATGAGATGATAGAGGCTAGGAAGTGAGCAGTAGGTACATACACCTAATGCAGAGCCAAGAGCAACAGGAGACAGAATGTAAGAATCCTGGAAAGGAGACTGATTTGGGGAGAAGGAAGAACCACCTGTAGGTTGGCCTGACTGAGTGAAAAGGATGGTTTGAGGAAAAGGCCGATGGTAGAAAGGGTAGGCACACAGAGCAGATATCAAACTGAAAGCTCAGACAGAAGGGGATCCTCTAACAGCTGTGCATGCTATTTGTTTTATATTGTGAGAAAAGTGTGTATGTCATTATCATCTGTTGCTGGTTCTCACAGGATAGCTACCCATATCTGCTATCAGCAGATTATATATATATATATATATCTCACTATTTATTACAGTAAAGAGCAGAACCTGTGCAGTGCAGATAATGGTTTCAATGAACTGAGGTGGTGATATCAATGAAATTCCTCTAGATGGGTTAGTAAAAATTAGGAAATAACACACACAAGGCTTTACATTAAATATTCTTAACTACATTGCAGAGTTTGATTCAAGATAGACATAGAAAGTACTCTTGACATGGTAAATCATGATAAATATTTTAGTTGTGTGACTACAGCCAACCTGGCTTTACCAAGGGCAAGTCATGCCTAACTAATCTAGTGGCCTTCTATGATTGAGGGACTGCATCAGTGGACAAAAGAAGTACTAAGGATGTCATCTACCAGGCCTTACATAAAGCCTTTGATGAGTCCCAACAACATTCTTACTTTCAATTTGGAGAGAATTAGGAAAGGCGAAGTAAGTAATGTTAAAGACTTTTTCTTTCAACTTTTCAACTAGTTCTCCATAGTGCTGGAGTCTCTGGAGATGTTACATCAGCAACATAAGTTAAAGGTGGCCCACAAATACATTATGTTGCATTCAGGCCTCATTGATTAGCTGTGGGAGACCATTACACCACGCTGCTCAAATTCTGTGTGCAGTACAGAGTAGTCTATAAAATTTGAGTCAGATGATCATTAGATGAACTAATTCCCTGTGAGCAGCATAAATGATAGAATTTTACTCAGAGATTTCTGCATCAAACTCTGTTCTAAAACCAGAACTAAAATGTTGTTTGATAGACTACTGAGGTTCCTTGTCTTCTACATCATGCTTGCTGATAGCACAAAGATTGATCCCACACCTGATGACTGTGAATATGTGAATAGTGGGGAATTCTTACCTCCAAAACATACCACTAATTTCCTCCCCTCCCCCCACCCAGGTATCTCTACTATCTGAGGGGAACAAAGAACTATCCAGCAAAATAGAACTTCTGGTTCTGAAAAAGGGTTCTGTGTTTTTCCTAATGAAGTCAACCTGCCTGCACTTTAGCTGAGGCTGTGTGATTACCAAAGGAGCAAACTTTGCTCATTAAAAGTTATCCAGATGGAATACGCGTGTGGGACAGTTTAAGAGACTTCACCTTGTATTTCAGAATGATGCTGTTAATTTCAGCTTTGTTTACAGCAAAAGCGCTTTACAGAGAACATTGGGAAAGATGCTTCCAAGTTTATACACTAGGAGAAAAAATACAATTCTCAAAAGGGTGTATCTTTTATTTGGATAATTTTTTTTAAGAACTATTGCATAGTCAGGTTTTCTGGAATGGTTGTTCAAAGCCTTTAACCTTATTTATATCCATGTATGTCTTCTATGGGAAGTGAAAGAGCTTTGTAATATGGCCATATAGAAAATATAAGGAGATTCAGTGTACCAGAATTAGAAACAGATTAAACACTATCAGTGTGATTTCAATATAAGGAATTTCTCTACTTACCATTGGATAATAGCAAATTCTAATTTAGTATGACATGTTAATAGTCATTATTTGCAACTGGCATTGCACCTGAAATGATTGTTATCTTAAAAACATCTGGTTTTATTGCTATTTCAAAATGTCTCTAAGTTATATAACTCTTTAGGAATACAATATATAGATCTGTGTATATAAAATGTGTCCTATACATTTATATTTTATATAGATGTTCATTTACTGTTTAACGGACTAAGTATTTTAAATACATGCTTTGCTGCTAATCAAAACTATAGTACTTTAAAGCACTTTCAGAATTTCAATAGTTTTTCAGTCTGTATTAAAAGTAGATAAAATGTCTTGTCTACAGTTTAGTGAGGAATACTTATTAAGTACAATGGCTTTTCTCTACAGTTGATACTGTGGCAATCACAACTGTTCTCACAGTAATTCTGTTAAAATAGTGTAAAAGCAATCTACATTTAAAGTAACCTATTTTAGAATCTTTCTGCAGTAATGTCTTATATGTTTAAATTGTCAGAGTGCATTGAATGCCTTAGAAATAATTTGGAAATTATTTCAAATGTGTTTTGAAGTGTGATTGTTTATATTTTCTCTGGATTTATGTGATAACATAGTGTTCATTCATACTTTATGACATATACTCTTAAATAGAGTATAATTACTCTTACTGTGTTTCTCTTAACATATTTTAGTACTGTTAACTTTGAAGCAAATTTTCTGCTTGTTTTTTTCACCGTAAAAAGTGGAATACTAGCAGGTGGCCAGCAGAGGAGAGAAGACTTCTCTCCAGTAACTACAAGACAAGAGGTAGATTGGTGGCATGTACAGCTGCAACAACCAAGGCAAATCAAAGCCTCCTTGTCTTCTGTTTCTGTCCCGAGTGTTTACTGGGATTTATTTTTTGTCTCCCTGGCTGCAGCTGAACTGACATGCTGACTGTTGTAGGAAAGAGCTGATGCATTTTACATGTAGGGCAATTACCTGCCACAGATGATTCATTATCCAAGCTGTTAAGTAATTTATGGCATTAGTACATAGATGTTCTCCACTGGGGTCAGCGTCTATTGTATTTCCCATTGTATGAAAAGCAGCAAGAGCTGGTTCTGACATGAAGAATTTTTGTATGGCTAAATTCTGTGTAGACAGTGTAGATAAAGCATATTCAGGGGAAAAAAAACAACAACCAACAAACAAAAAATAAGTTGCCCAATGGCATTCAGCAAATCATCAGCAAACTTGAGAATGGGGCCTACATCTCCTGAATTCCAGTCCAGTGCATAACTGGTATCCTTCAAGTTGTGTATCTTTTTTCTTGTATGCTTGTGATCTTTAACGTAACCTGTGCAAAAATCAGAGAAAGAAGTATAGCTGTACTTATTATTTACCTAGTTGAAACAGACTCTGTGAAGTGTGGTACTAACAGTGCTGAAAGACTGTACTACACTATAGCAGTGTGACTTTTATAGCCCTTTCTTTCAGTTTGCTTGGCTATAGTGAAGTACCTGTAGTATTCTATCTTCTATTATTCATACAAGTACCTGCTTTCTACAGTAATCTAATTACAAGTACTTTCTCAGGAGCATGTACTGTATGTATATTTTATAGCCTGATTTACATACGTTTTGCTCTATATGAATCATTTCCCAGTCTCCTGTCATATCTCTGAACAATCATTGACATTGGATCAAAACATTAGTTTTATTCCATAAGGGAATTCCTGTTTGAAGTCACAGAATAATGTATTTAAAACCTACTTCTTACAGGCTCTCTAATTTGTAGAATTACTGCCTGATTATTGATATTTCATATCAACAAAATTGACAAATAGTTAATGAACCTGTGGAATTTTGGTAATTAAAGAAGGCAAACAATACTCCTTACTAAAGACAAGAAAGCTTCTAGTACTGAATTCCCCAAACTGAATAATATACACAATTTTAGCATGTATGAATTCTGTTCTGCTTTTAAGGAAGAGCTGGCAATTCTGAATGACTTTAGGATCCACACACATTTTCTCAGACAGGGCATGATACAGTGGAATTACACAAGATGATGAATGTTGGCAGAACATGTCAGTTTGATGTCGGAGGTCTGATGCTCGAGCCACAGCCAATGACACAGCATATACCTGAATATACCTGAAGAGTTGTATCTAGTACCTGTTGAGGTTCATTTGTAGTCTGAATGCAGCCAGTGAAAATAAACAAGAGACAGCAGTGTGCCAGGCAGAAGCAGGACTGATTTTTCACCTGTTATCAATGGTGGTATGAATGGTTCTTTTCTGAAGACCTGTAGGAGCCAGCAGCACCACAGTAAATTCCAGAGACTTTTGTAAAGCTCTGCAATGCAATCTGTTAATCTTAAATTAAGTTTACATTGCAGAGATTAGGCATTAAATAAATGAGGGAGATGTAGCACTCTGTAACTGCAGACAGCTATTTTAAAAGGTGTCTTCAGTAAGGCTTAAATTAGTGTTAACCTATATGCCATCTTTGCTTCTTGTAAGACAGACAATTCTTGTGCTCCTTTACATACAGTTAGATACTTTCTCTGAAAAAGGAAGCCTGGCAGTCAATTAGAGTTTTGCCTTGAGTGACCTGCCCACTGACTTTCAGAGGTTTTCCTTAGAGTTCATTATTAAATGATGATGCACTAATAGTGACTTTTTTAAAGTGGAAAATAATTATGGAAAGAATGGAAATAGATGTTCCTGACGCAAAGGAGTAATGGACAATGAAAAATACCATGTTCCTGAACAGCTTAATCAGCAAGGAATTTATTTCTCATAGCCCTGTTCTCAGTAAGAAGTAACTGCTGAAAGATATACTTGTGGAAATTGGTGGGTGCAAACATGTTTTACCAATAGGGACCTCGCTTTGTATTCAGATTTCACTAGGTGAAACCAAGTCTACTTGACAGAGCAGAGTTGTAGGACAACCATTGAAAAGGTTCAGTAAATTCAACACACAGCAATAATAATTAAACACTGTTCTGCTGAAATCACTATACATTGTGAATCATTTTGAATTTCATTTGTTGAGACATGATACTTCCCATACTCACTAAATACTTATTATAAGGAGGAAACTCTTATTATTTCAAAGAATGAGACTCCAGTAGTCTCCTTCGTGCATTTTCTGAACCCTGTGACCTTTGCATTAGTGCATCTAGCAGTAAGGTCACACAGAAGATCAGGCAGGATACGTTGCTCTTGAATATGGGGATCAAAGAACTGTGAAGGAAAAATTCTTGCAGCTTTTTCTTACCGATGTAACAGAAAAATATTTAATATTGCTGCAATTGGGAGCTAGAGCAGTGAGCAAACACTTTGGTGAGTACTCAGGAGAGACTTACTTTGTTGAAGCTACAACTATAAAGGCATTTGGATTGTTGACTGTAATCTTTTGCGGGATGCCTGGAAAGTGTGTCTAGCTTCCAGTCAAAAGGAGTTTTCTTAGAGTTCTTAGTAGTGGCAAAAGATAACCTCCATGTAAATGCAAGCTATACCCAACCTCTTTTGTATCCAAGCTTTAATTCTAATTTTAAATCAATTATTAACCTAAACTTTAATCACCTTCTGTTACAATTGCTTCATGTGTTCCTGCTTTGTTTTTTTCAGCCTAGGACGAGAAGATAGCATACTCATAGGCAGGGGAGAGATGAATTTCCTCAGGCTATTTTCCAACATTTGTTCTTTGATTTTGTGTATTTCTCTGTAGCTGCACTATTCTTTTGTACACCTCAGAAGGATCTAGAGAATATTCTTAGTTCTTCAGCCAAACATCCTTGGCAACAAGCTGCATCTATTGTTTAATGAAGAGGGGTTACCCACCTGTTTTTGAATGTGTACTTGTTTCCCCTGACTGGTCTCATTCCTATTTATGAAGACTACACATTGCAAATGTTCACTGTTTACTTTTTCAAAGAGACCAGCCCAAAGAAATGCATTCAAATAGACTTAAAAAAAAGTATTGAAGTATCCTAAAGCATGTTTCAGCATAATCTGTAAAAGAAAATGCAGTGAATTTTGGACTGAGTTTCTGGAATCATCACTGTAGCATTCACTGCTTTTTTTCTCCTAAAGCAAATGATATATTTCCTCTTCACTAAAATGTGTTAATTGCTTGACAATAATTATTCTACATGTTTGCTTCATTACAAGTAAAATATTAAGGCTTAAATATCCTTAATGGCAGGGATTAACATCCTGTAGTTTTGACTCATTTGTATGTTTGTAAAAAGCCTTTACCCGGGTTTGTTGGATGTTTTAATATTATTCTTTCATATTTGAGGAAATTTTTTGCAAGTTTTTTTTTATTCATTTTTAGAGGATGGTGAAGATTATTACTGTATGCCACTGGGTTGAAGCAGATGGAGGAGGGACTACTCTCTACTGAGAGAGCTGAGACTGTTCCACCAGGAGAAGAGAAGGCTCAGGGGTATTTTTACCATACGCAGAAATAGGAGGCCAGGGGGCAGGAGGGAGGAGAGCAAGGGAGTAAGAAAGGTGGAGTCAGACTTTTCTCAGTGATGACAGGAAAAAGACACAAAAGACAATGGACACAAATTAAAATGCAGGAAATTCCACTTAAACCTAAGGGAGGGGGAATTCTTTGCAGTTAACTGAAGACTGGAATATTGTGCCTAGAAGGGTTACGTAGTCCCTATCCTTGGAGACGGTAAAAATTCAGGCAGACAATGACTTGTGTAACCTATTCTAGTTGACTGTGCTTTGAGCACGGAGATTGATCTAGATGATGTCTCTAGGCGGTCCCTTCCAACCTCAACCATTCTGTGCTCCTACCAATCAATATGTGGAGTCAGCTATGGTAATTGTCAAATGAAAGTTTGAAAATCCTATACAAAAGCATCTTTGTTTTTCAGTGTCAGTGATACTTTTTGTGTGAGGGTAACTCATTTTTTTAACCTTCGGGATTGTCACTAAAAACTAAGCAGAGATGTGCTTTCATGATGAAACCCGGCAACTTAGAAATGGTTTCTTCTTTTCTTCAAGGATTTATAAAGATACAACCTTATCAACTGTTTATCTGGTTACTCAGACTCCTTAGCTGTTGAGGATGTCTGTACGCATGATAACTTTTCAATTGGGAGACCTACTAAATGCCTGAACTCCTAGGAATTTTAGACCCTGGTGAATGTACCTAAAGAAAAAAATAGCCCTCACTGTGCACGTGCAATATGGGGCTATAAATGGGCTATTGCCCTGTTGGAAGTGGTTCTTTGGGTCAGCCATTGGTAGTTCTCATAAAACTTCATGTTACTGTGTTCCTATGAAGAGTATAGTGAGTAACGTAGAAACTGACTCTAGATGGCCATATCAGCTGTACTAAATACACCTCTGGTGAGTATGCTTCAGAAAGGGTGTAGCAAATAGAATTGGAGTCTGGAGGACAAAAGGGGACACTAACTCCTTCCTCTATTTCTTTTCAGCTCCTGTATTTCTAGCTGTGGGTCACTGTCAAGAAGTCAACCAAAAGCTTCCTAAGCATAGTGGTGATGAACAAAGCAACAACTTCTCCCTTCTCTTCCTCCAGAAGCCTAACAGAGAGGTATTTATCAGCACCTGTACTGGTCCCATGTCCAAGCTACTGCTGGACAAAAAGGTAAAAAAAAATAAAAAAATCAGTTGAGAGCAGTTGCCTGACTGTTGAATAGTTTCCCTGCAATGTGGGACTGAACAGGCTAAGACTTGCTAGCCTGGAATAGCGATGATGGAAAGGAAATGTAAAAGTTAGTAAAATAATTTCTGTTGTGGAGATGAATATGAAGCAATTTTTTGGCTGCTCATAAAGGGAAGCACTGGTGACACATGCTGAATTCCCTCCTCCCCACCTTCTCCCCTGCCCCTAAAGAAAGGAAAAAAGGAGGAGGTATTTATTCCTCCAGTTATGGCTGTCATTGACACAGGAATGTAAAAATGGTGAGAAGTAAAGCAGCCTCTAAAATTGCTGAGACGTGGGGCACAAGGATCAGCTGTCTTTCAGTCTTGATGGTCTGGATGATACCTGTGACAGAGAAAACTCTCTAGAACGGATGTTAGAGGTGCCCCATGGAAAGTTCACCTTTAAATATCAAGTCAGTCTATTTTTTGAGAGAGGATTCCAGGCTGGACTGTCATTTGACTTACCCTTGTTAGCCTGTCCTTTTGTTGTCAGGCAGGATGCTATAGCAGACCTCAGAACCTGTCCTTCTATGAGTTCTGTTTCTCAGAAGATAGCCAAATCTTGGTCTTAATCATGCATTTTGGCAGTATGAGCACAATTTCCATTGAATTCAACATGTGTCAGCACTTGTTTATGAGGGGATATTTTAAAACCTCTCAAGGCAATTAGAATTCTATTATGGTAGTAAAATCCATTGTCAGGACACAGGAACTAAAGAAAGTGCCAGTGGCAGGAGAACAGGTTGTGATAGTGGTGACATGTTACACTGTTTCTTCCTGCTATCATTTCTTGTGCCCCTAAGCACTGGCATCTCATTTATTGAATGTTATATGCCAAATACTGATGTGTTACATTATAATTATTGTAAGAAACTGTGAAGGTAAAGTTCAGAGTCTTCATTATAACAGTAATAATTAGGCATGCTTTCTGCAGCATTATTTGTCCTGAACAATGTCTCTCATCTTTCCTTGTGGTGATGATGTCATTGTATGGTTAGGCATTGAAGCTCAGTGATTATAGGAAATAATTTGAAAAACTCCTAGATATGTGCCAGTTTCAATTTCACTATAAATTGTGAGTAGTCAGGAAGTCAAAATATGTTTGTTTTGTTGGGTTTTTTCTGCCTCTTTTAGAGTCTGTTTCATTGATTTCTGATTAATATTTGTAAATTGGGAACCATGACTATATCAAGAAGAATGATCATAACTGGAGGGATGCCATTCTGTCTAATGGTAATTTATCTGGTTTGTGAAAAAAGGTGTTTATGGGTCATGGCTAGTATTGGCACTCTTAGTGATCTTTTCAACTTGAACAGGGAATTTAATGAATTCACATGCAATTTTCTGAATCCAAACCAGTGGTGGGTATCTGATCAGAAAAGCATGTTTTACTGTTTTCTGAGGCACTGTCTCATGTCAGAACATGATATAGCAATGATCTGAGATAGTGTCCCAGTTAGAGAAGCATGAACCTGCACACAGTTATTCTGCTCTTTAGAGTTCTCACCTAAAATTTAGGATATACAGGTCAGTGAGGTTAAGACTCTTTATCTGCTTTGATTCACCAGAGAAGTAATTTTGCCTCCCTACAGACTTCCTGATACCACTCTCGCCCTTTAAAACCTCCGTTGTTCTTCAAGTTCTTTCTCTCCTAATACACAGTCCTTCATATACGAACTCTGACTTAAGTTACATACTCAACTCAAAGGCCTTTGAGCTCTCCTTTCTAACCCATCACTCTTTATCCAGCTGTCATTACATTAAATTTACATACACTCCATCATTCATAGCTCCTTAACTTGCAGCATGTGCATTCAGCAGCAGATGGAAGCATGAAGAAAAACTGCCTGTGCTGCTAGGTTTCATTTCCCAAGACAGACAGAGGCTATAGATCAGGAAGGAAGAAGACAACAGCAACTCAATAGAAGATGCACACTAACTTTGTTCTACTGTACAGGATGTTTGAACAGCTGTAAATAAGCAAAGTGCAGGGAAGTAATTGTATGATCAGAGAGGGCAGAAGCCTTGCAGTGACACCGGGAAAGATCCCTCAGGTTATGGCAGATAGAGGTGAGAAGGTATTTCTGAATAAATATTTCAAATATCAGACAGGCTCAGGTTTATCACCATGTAACTCAGCCTGTCTTTGCTATTCTTCAAGTTGTTGCAGGCATTTTCCTTACTGGAATTTGAGCAAAATAGTTCTATTCCTTTTGTGTGAATAGTAGCTAAGTGTTAAAATATTGTTTTTCCAAAATATGCTGTACTTTTTGAGTACTTGTCCATGATCTGTCCCAGGGACAGCTTCCCCTGCTGTTCTGTGTTGGTCAGTCTCAGTGGGGAGTTTGTGCAGGACTAAGAATACCCATTAGCTGGAGCAGAGACAATGCTGAAATGGACACAAAGACCATCTCCACCTTTTTGCAGTGGACAGCCTTCCCCTCACCTTACTCTTCAGAATTAAGCTTTTCTTAAAAACTGAAAACAAATATTCTATATACCCCAAAATTCCTGGACACATCTTGCTCCACAATTACTGTCCTTTGTCATTCCTTTAGAATGGCAGGAACTTAAAGCTTCCCTGTCCCAGTCTCCTCTGGATTCCTGTTGGTGAACAGGTGATATAGGTGCTTTGTGGTGGAGAGATTCTCCCTAATGTAGCACAGAGCTCACTGCCTGATGTGATGACAACTCAACTGCCACTGGTGGCTGGGCAGCTTAAAGGGTCCAGCTCTTTGCTGTTCACTTACAGTCCTTTGCTGCTCCTCATGGTGTTGTCAGCACAATTTATTGCACGGTGAGCTGAAAAACAGTTTGGAGCTGGAACCTTTCCCTACCCCAGTTCTCTGACACACCTTGTTAACAGTAGTGACAGCAGTACAGAGATGTGACAGGGTGGCAGCAATGGGGAAGAGCTGTTCAACCAACAGTACTGCTGGAGATAGAGGTTGACCTGGCCCTTGATAAAAAGCAATAGTGGAAAGGAGAGCATTGTCAGTACACAGAATACTATGAGAGATGAAAGGTCATTGGGCAGAAGGAAAGTAACACTGACAGTGTGAGCTGTGCATGCAGAGTATCCATATGTATGGCAAGAAACAAAGAATTTGGAAGTCTGCAACATGGAAGATCACAGAATCGCAGAATGTTAGGTGTTGGAAGGGACCTCTGGAAATCATCTAGTCCAACCCCTCTGCCAGAGCAGATGCATTTGTCGTCTTTCCATAACATTCCCACTGAACAAGTAAGAAGGTTGAGGATTTGCTGAGAGGAAACTGAGAAGGAATGAAGAGCATTTCTAAGTGGTAGAAGAAAACTTTACAAAGTGCTAAACACACTGTCCCAGGAAGTGTGTTTTGGAGGGGTTGGGAGTGTTTGGCAGTGCAGTGGCTGAAAAAGTCCTTCTATAGATGACGTCCCAGAAAGTTGCCTCAGGATTTGATCTAATAATAGAAAATACTCCCAGATGGTCATGGCAGAAACCTGATTTCCGGCTGCCCAACTATATCTATCAATTAGGCCATTAGTGTGCTACTCACAATTTCCTATTGCCATTTGTAAGTAGCACAGAATGAGAGTCTAATGTAATATGATACAGAAAGTTTTGAAGTAGATTTAAATTTAAAATGGAAAATGAAATGATGGTCCTGTGTGTAAGGGCTGATGTAATAGAAAAAATGTATTCCTCTAGCCTAATGAATTTACTGGGAAATATATTGCCAGTTACGCTCAGTGCTCTCTGCTAGAAGTCACCACGTAACAGCCCTGCTTATTTAAAGAGCTGCCAGTGCAGGGTGGATGGGAAGAAAGGAGTGGAATTGCAAAGGCACCTGTGAGGCTGGCAGATACATTAAAAAGTGGAATTAAAGAGAGATGGCTGTTACTGACAAAGATAGACTGACTGCTAGAGAAACCATGTTTCAAATATCGTCTTTATGTAGGTAACTCTCCAGAGGTTTCTGGCAAGTGCTTCATGCCCTAAGTTAGTTAGCATTTCACTGACACAGAAAAGGCAGAAAGATATTTGAGACTCTAGTATTCTTTTGTGAGGTTCCTCCACATCAAAACCTTGGAAAAATGAGATTGGATTTTGCTTTGTTTCTTTTCTAACAGTGTTTCTGAATCATGTACATATCTGTTAATATAGTATCTGCAAGACAAGACAGGCTAGACTTCTTTTTCTCAGAAATAATTTGTGCAATCCCTCAATAGCTCTGAATGAGATTTACCTAGAAAGTAATCTGCATATTTTCTTGGAAAAGAGAATCATCTCCAGTAACTGGCATTCTGCAACAAAATTAACTGAGCTTATATGAAATATATAAACGGGGAAAAAAGGAGTACACGTTCTGCTCTGCATTGTCCCACTGTTGCACTAGTTCTCCATTAGAACTGTCACTATTCTCACGAGAGTTCTGCTGATAAGGGATGGGTTTCTGAACCAAGCCAATGCATATTTGGTCCTGAACCCATAGCCTATGTTCATTCTCTATGCATTACACTACTGGGATTTCTGGTGCAAGCACTTGGGAAATAAAAAGTTTTTTTCCATTACAATGTGCTGACATGGAGAAAAAGTAGTTCATCTGTTTTAGTTTTGGAGCAGATCTCAGGTTGAATAATTCACCTCAAAACCATCACCCAGATCAGTTTTCAAAGGCTCAGTTTTCAAACGTTTCATGACTGTGTGGGGAATTTATTTATTTATGCTTTATTCATTCCAGCTTTGAGCAGCAGCCCTTTCTAGATGAAAAACACTAGCATTTGACCATGGCTGGGAGTCTGGTTTCTTACTCATGAATAGCCTGGCAGCATTACCCGTTTAGTTCTTATCTTCTGCTTCTACACCTGTCTGCGAAGAACTGTTTTCCAGGGGAAATATCTGACAAAGCAAACGCACACAAACATACATGCAGGTAAGTGAATGCAAGACCTTAGAAATACCACATCCGCACACAAGAGCACTGTGCAGGAAATCCAGAGCAACTGTTGGAAACTTAATATCGTCATGCCAGTATGTCACAGCACTTGGACTAATAAACTGTATCTCTAAGCATGTCTCTGTAGTGTAGGAGCAGCACAGTTTTGATCTTCCACTTCCGTTTCTAATCCTGGAGGTGGATCTCTCTCAAGGACCTCCAGGCAGCTTTTCGGAACAAGTGGAACTGCCCCACATGTGACAAGGAGGTAGGGCTACTTCTTTAGAAGTGTGGGATAAGTGGGAACCTACTTGCAGAGATATTCACTGGGTTCACATCTCCTAGCTGCTTCTGCTTCTAAGGTTTCATGTTAAGATGTAGGATATGAGCAGACTGACTTTCAGAAATGTGAACAAGAAACTGTTCCCATTAACTTCTATGGGAATAGTCCTCAAAGGAAGCTAGTTTTGCTAGTGCTTTCTTGATACTAGAAGGCTCTATATGTTTCTTACTGCAGAGACATGCCAAATTCAGTTAATTGTGTTTGGACAGTACAAACCAGGATGCAGTAGAAGTGCCATGAGTGTATATGTCAAATTGCTAATGACAAACCTGCCTACAGTTCATTTTGAAACAGTTTCAAGGCATGGCAGAAAGAGGAGGTATATAGTAACTGACAGTGAAGAAAGCAATGTGAAATTTAAGCAGTCATCATTAGAGCTTGTATCTAAAAAGCAAAGTGAGGTTACTATAAGACTAGCTAATGAGTTGAGGCTCATGAATTTGAACTAATCTGACTTGATCAGATCCTCACAGTACCCCCTCACACTGCAGATGAAAGAAGGGAAATAGTTTACATTTCAGTATGGCAGTGCAAACAGATGAAACATTGATTAGAGACCCCCTCAGTTTAAAAAAAAAAAAGGAAAGAATGTGGACCCAAGTTTATACAACACCTCAGAGTTATCCCAATATGGTAGAGTTACTGCAAGATTTCCAGATGAATCACAGTGCTTCAAGTGTCATGTTTCGTGTTTTAGTTCTCTGGACCTTGGAGATTTGAGTTTTCTTACTTGATTCCAACTCAGAAATTATTTTTGGTAATTACTTGGTCAATTGTTCTAGCTAAGGAGACAGAAGTCTCTGGCTAGTCCATTTCTGTGAAGAGATCTTTAAAGCTTTACAACAGCAATAAAATATACTCTTCAGCGTTCTACTGTAACTGGCCATTTTAGCATGGGGACCATACCACTTCCATCAGCCCAGTGATTCAATGTCCCTGCTCTGCCTTGAACATCTGAAAAATAATCCCCAAGTCATAAGAAACACAAATATGGAGAAAAGCCAGGTGATAGAAGATAAGTGATTGAAGTGTCATGTATGCCTATTACAGTCTCTGTGGGGAAGCATTTGCTGTCCTTTGGAGGCAGTTTGATCACCTCCATATGGACTGTTGAAAATGTCACAGCCTGCAGTTTAGCTCACAAAGAAATACAAGATGTTTTCTTCCTTCTCTCCTGCAGACCTTTCTATCACCTGCCATCTTCCTCAGCTACTTCTAGAAACTGCAAAATTAGGAATGACAAAACATGCAAAAATGAATCATAGGTAGAAGTGACAGCTCAGAAATATCAAAATGTGCTGTAGGTGGGACTGGATTTAAAATGGAACATAAAAAAGAGCAGGAATCCTTTGGGGGAAAAAAAGTGATATGCAGAAAGTGGAAATCTGAAGGCTCTTAAAATCCTAGTGAGAAAAAATGGAAAAAAAATCACCGCAGCCAAGAGAACACAGCAGAGATCTGTGTAATTAAGCGTCCAGATTTGCTGATCCAATTAGCTCCTGACCACTGGCTTCTGTTTAAGTCAGAGCTGTCCAGGTCTCTGGTTGTTTCTACCTTTTTAAATCTAGGATCAATTACTTTGGTTCACATTTGCTCCCACTTCACAGGTTTATGTGCCTTTGATGACTTAGGATTAACAGTAAAAGACAGAATGATATTTTGCTTGTATTGTTGCAATGCTAAAGCTGGGTCAGCTACTTTAAATATAATTTTACAGAGTTAACTTATTCTTTATAACTAAACATTTTTTTTCCTTAACCATGCCTACAGTCACTTACAGTGAAGTCTGTGAATCAAAGTGATCTGATAAACTATGAAAATTGAATCTGCTATGAGTATTAATTCTGTTATTCTACCAAGGCCCTACTGCATGTCTAACTGCCTCTTTAAATGTAAGCATGTTATTACAGGAACTTCTTATGTATGTCCACAGTGCAGCTGGCATTCAAGGTATCCTTGTGGGGAATGCAGTACTACAACTGCATTTTTTTTCTCTATTTTTAGGACACACTCTCAGACCTCATTTTGCTGAAAAGGCAGCTTTTAATTTTTTCCTGTAATAAAACAAGGCTTCATTAGTATCTTACAGGTCTTCAGACTTCAGCCTTTTGTGTAGATGTGACCTGGATCTAGACCAAACCCAACCTTTTTTCTGTTTGTTTCATAAAAGAGATGTTTCCTAAAAGAGCCAGCTCCTGCCCCAAAGATCTTGTGGTTTGCATGCAGGCCGAGAGATTGTTGAAGGATGCTGCTAATAGGTAAAAAGGGTGAGATGATGACTCTGGATTCTGGAGTACATAGCAGACTTAAACATATACATCTCTGGATAGAAACTACAATAGAAAACACAAGATTACTTGGGACATAGATGCTTCTACACACACTCTTTCATGATCCCATGCCATTACTAATCTGCGGCACACTGCCTCTCACCTATAATTCTGTTTTGTCAGACAGTGCATGCAAACTGGGACATTTAAGATCTCTGGGACCTCTTGGACCTAAAAAAAATGTTCTACTTGCCACCCTGGTACCTTTGAGCCAAAGTGTTGCAGAGAAGTGGGGAAGGAAGTCTGGAGAAACTGATAGTTTTAGCCTTGATTTCAAAGATCATTGTGTCAGAGCGACAGAGCTAAAGTCAGTTCTTCAGTTCTGGAGAAGTCAGAGCCAGGGAAGCAGAAGTAGACATATATTCTGAAGGATTATCTCATCTATATGACTTAATAAGTCAATTTTTTTCTCTTTTTATCTAGAGAAGAGAAAGCCTTGTGCTGGTTTGAGGCTAGAGTTTGCTGAATGCATCTGTAATCTCATACACGCTCCTGGTTGTGAGAAATATCAGGGCAGGCTTAATGAAAACACACCATAAAGGGATGCCAAAGCTTCTATGGAAAATGGAGATTTTTTTTCCAGCTCTGTTGGATCTACCTCAAGGTAATTTTACACTCCTGGGCCAGTCTGAGCATGTGTTCTCCTTGACTGCAGACCAGTACATTGTTGCTGGCACCAGCTTTCTCCTTCTATAAGGAGAGGAAGGGAAGTTGTTTGCAGAGGGATCTTAAAGCATGATGGGTTCCTTGTAAGCACATAACAAGATGTAAGTACTATAAAAACAGTCATGTACCATTCTGTTTTAAAATGTGTTTTTCCTCTTGAACTGGAGGAGGAATAGACAAAAGGTGAAAACACTGTGCTTTCTATTGTATTTCTTATTGTAGAATCATAGAATTGTCAGAGTTGGAAGGGACGTTAAAGATCATCTAGTTCCAAACCCCCTGCCATGGGCAGAGACACCTCCCACTAGATCAGGTTCATACACATTGCATTGGCTTTTATCCCTTGATGTATTAAAAAGGTTGAGAAAACCATTTAAAAGAAATCAAAGAGCACCCAAAATACTCATAAACACAAACAGTTATCCTGTATATATAAAACCTTATGTATGGCCTAACTCCTGACCTTGTAGTCTGATGCTCTCCTGTGCTGGGCACACAGAAAGTCTCCAAGCAAATTATTCAGCACCAGCACAAAAACCAGACAGTTTGCTTTCTACTGAATCTTATGCCTCACACAATAGCACCTATATGGCTCAGACAGTATGAGATATCTTCAGGCGATTAAACGCTGTCCCAACAATGCTTGCCCTCTACTTTACCCCAAAACAGTTGATGGGATGTCAGGCTGCCCAACTTATCTTAAATTTCAGTCATTCATTTTTAAGTGGTGAAGAGAGACTGGAAAGTCTGTCCCAGTTTGCTCAGTTGTAGGGATGAGGATCACTATTTTTAGCAACAACAACAACAAAAAAACTACTCTAGCACAATGTCTCCTTTGGCAGTCTCAGAGGTGGTAACAGGCAAGAAGGGGGAGGGAGGACAGCTTTCACAGAAGGTGACAGAAATGAAGCCATGGAAATAAGCTAGATGATGGCCAGAGACACAAATATTTCAACAGGATATTAAAATATCTGTGTGAGTCATTAGAAATGTACATGGGGAAAAATGTTTTGTGAACCATTTCTTCAATGTGAACTGCTCCTGTTGTACAAGCAGAAACATTCCCCTTGCAAGTGTCACCACAGGAAACTGCCCAAAAACCCTGGAAGTGCAAAATCTGCATTTGCAACAAGATGATATGAAAGAAATGAAAGAAGAGCTGAACATAATGAAAAATATGGAGACTATCAATAATATATGATGAAGCTGAATAACTGTCTGAAAGCTATTCTTGGCCATAGTTTCAGTTCGTTTTGTCTCTTTTCAGGATTATGAAGCCTGTAATGTTCATACTTCTCTTTGTCACAGTCTTCACAAACAGAGGTAGGAGAGGTCATCTGGGTGGATCCCCCTGCAGCTTCTATGAGGCTGATAATCTGCTGATGCTCTCATGCTACCAGTGTGTATCTCTTCATCTGCCATTGCCTCTGTGCTATTTCTTATTCTGTAGTTTGGCTGGGCCTGCTCAGCCAGCTCCTCATCCTAGCCCAGTTCTTAGTATGTTAGTTCTAGGCATATGAATAGGGTGCAGCACTGCCTGTCTTACAGTGAAAAGGCTGTGCTGATAAGGCTTCACCACCTCCTTCCTGTTGGCAATGTCAGTTTTTGCATGTCCTGGGGAAAGAAACTCTCTGTAGGGTCCACATACTGTCTATGTCATTCTCTCTTTAAACCCTGCACAGGTCCTGGTAACAGTCCCTCATGGAGAGTTTTCAAACTCAAGAACAACTATAAACAAAACCCAGCAGGCAGATAGGAGCTAGTATGCTATCTTTTTTCTTCCCTCTGTCATTACAAGACTATCCAACCCAAAACTTGAGAGAAAAGACATTCTGTGTCTGTTTGGCCTGAGACAGGCTTTGTTCTCTTTGACTGTGTAATTCCCCTTTAGACACCTCAATTTCACTTGTTACAATATGTGGGAAACAGTAAGGTCAAGCAATGGTGATAGGGATACCACAGGCTTTGCGTGTAGGAGGATGTGAACAGATTAGCATTGGTGACTGGCTGTGTAATTCATACACATATGCATATGAGAAAATTCTCGAGTTCTTTCCTACCTCTCTCTAAAATACCATAATTCACATTTTCTGCAAACTGTTTGTGAAGAGAAAGGTGTTAGCAATAATTCTGTTTGAACATCAAAGCTTTTTCTCGTGGGAAACATCCCTGTCCTTCCAGCTTTCTTGTAGTGCTTCACTGTCTGAAGCTAGGGAGGGACTTTCATGCTGCAATGTGACAGGATCTGGCCCTCTGTGTAGGCTGCAGGTGATGGTCATCTCCCCTGAGAAGGGCTTAGGCACATCTTCTTCAGGGGCTCTTAGTAACTATATGAAGGGAGGGCAGAGCCAAAAATCTCACCCCAGCACAGCCTGAGCACAAAGTGCTTGGTTAAGAAATGGGAGTGTAACAGAAGGAGCTAGTGATCTCTAGGCAGATTTGAAATGCTATCTGATGGATTGATTGACTGAGCTTTCTAGCTCTCCTTTTATCCATGCTGGCTGCCTTTTTTGTCTGTATTTTGGCTATGGAGAAAATTGTGATAGATTATCTGAGAGGCTCAGCCCTTCTTCCTCTTCAGAACCTGGTGCAGCACCGGTAGTGCAGGTGTATGTGCTTTCAGAGCTTTATCCAAACAAGCCAGCTGTGTGGCTGTAGCATTATCCACAGCTCCAAAAGTAGGGACATAGAAGAAACACTATATGGGTGGGTAGCCATTGTTAACTTTCTCGGTCTAGCCTATTTTTTCTAAAATGGTCTCTGAAGTGGTATTTTTTCCACAAAAAAGTGTAAGGTTGTACTTAAGAGAGAAAAATGAGCTGTTAATCAGAAACAAACTATTTGCACTTAACAGCTCAGATACACCTGGGGCAAAGATTGCCATGTGTGATACATCCATATTAAACAACATATGGGCAGGCTTTTCTTTTCATGGTTGCTTTTATCATTAAAAATGAGTATTGTTCTTACACTGATGGGTTAAGCCCAAGCCAAGTCTGAATGCCTCAGTTGTCCTCTACATCCCATTTGATGCCAAAGAGTACTTAGGCTGACTCTGCAAACAGGATGAGCACTGAGCACTTTTTATGCCCTTTCACTGGACCTACTAATATAAATTAGAAAATGCTAATAATTAGTACAGTGAAGTATAAAGGATTCTATCCACTGAAGTTCAGAGGATAAAAGGAAGAACTGCATCGGATTCACTTGGGATTCACAGAGGTAATGTAGTTTATGAAGTTGCTGTTAAGCTCCTTCTGGCCTTTCCTGAATGTCCCAGATTCACAGAGCAAATCCAAGAATGTGTGTCTACATGAAGTTGCTTAAAGGCATGATTATATTATGAAATTACAGTTGTAACTCTAGACAGTTGTGTATCATGATGCATGTTTGATGTGGTAAACCAACCAGGCCTTTGGGTCCATAAGTCAGTACAATTCTGTTGAATTCTGTTTCAGCAGCAACCTGTGCTTTGTCTCACATTCTGTTTAGGTCTCATCATGGATTAGCACCACCTGAGGGCTTAAAAAAGCAACCGTTAAGGGCAAACAGCAGTAGCATTGCAGAAGTCTCTCATAATGAAGTAAGGATAAATTCAGGGATCAGTGAGAAGTATTGTTTCCTTGGGCATTTTATGCCCTCATTCGCCTATCCTCACCTTCAAAAGTTACAGCCAACTCTCAATCATTATGCAATATTTCCATGTATAAGGATTTCTTTGGCACACTTCAAGACAGTATAATCTTGCAAATAGAAAGTATTGTGTTTAGAATTCAGACATTTCTTACAGCACAGAACAAATGTAAATTTGCTAGAAGTAATTAACAGAGAAGTCTTTCAATGCAAAGGAAGATAACAGTTGAAGAAAATTTGAATGACTGGAAAAGGAAGGGAAATAGTAGATAAAAGTCCTCCTGTTTTAGATTAGGTGGGTTGAAAACTGTAGTGGTTCAGGATTTGTTTGATGGATAAGGCTGCTACTATAAATTTTACAACTTCCGTGGTAGGGGCAGGGCATAAAACTGAAAATAGGAACGATTTTAGACACTGAATTTTAATATACTGCTGCACGTTTATCAGAGATCTTGGAACTGCATTAACTTATCTAGGAATCCCAGTCTCATCACTACTGAATTTGTCATAGTGTTATTAGAATATTTTCCTAAGAAAAATATTCCAGATGTCCGTAGAAGAAAAGGAACAAAGTTCAGTAGCTGAGAGGTCTGGGCTCAAAAGCCTCTGCACACCACTGCTGGTATGCTAGAAACATTAACATACAAGAAAAGTGACTGTAGAATGGGAGCAGGATCCCTTCAGCAAAATTTGACTTTTCATTCAAGTCGTGGAAGTCTAGTATGTTTAATCAGATGATTAATTTCCTCAGACCTATCATCCTAATGCTTATACATACCCCATTGCCCTTAACTTAAACTACCCTTAAAAAACCTGAGGATCTTTCTTATTCTGAATTTGGAAGACTGTAAGCTTTCTGAAGAAATGAGACATGACATTTAAACCTGAGACCGGAATTTTATTGCAGAAGTATGAGTGCTTATACATAGTTTTCAGTTCTCTTAGAGACTGGCTTCAACACAAAATTGTGTCTGGCCTGTGTTAATTTGGTAAGAGCCCTATCTCCAACCTATGCTATTGGCATCTCGTTTTGGGTGGCTCCAGTGATTTCTGGGAGATATCTTCTCAACGGCATCTGACAGAACAGATGCTATTAAACATGAGTACGAGTATTGGAATCTGGGTCTATATCAAGGTGAGAATCATGACTGAAAGGCCTTGAAAATGGGTTAAGCTTTCACAGTCCGTTTCTGTGTTATCACTGATCATTTTCTACTGGCTGTTGCGCTGTATATCTCTGTTGTTCTCCACATTTCTTGTGCTGTCCTACCCTGCAGATTTAATATTCTTTGACTTTGCCTCCTTGTTCCAACTCCTTTTCCTTCCCAAGAAAATAATGAGATATTTAAGAGAATCTGTTTCTCTAGTCTCAAGATATTCAAGGAGAGCCAAATCACTTTGGAATATCTAAAAAAAGTTGCTCTAAATCTGAGCCATTTACTATAATTCTCTATTTTAGGTTCCCTAATCTCTACTGTGGCTACCAGAAATAGATCTTATTGAGGTAGAAGCGAATGAAACGCCTATAACCTGACACAACATTCAGAGAAATACAATTGATTTCCACAAGAAAGCCTGATCCCCCAGCACTGAATGCTCATGTTCACAGAAGTTTAAAGTTTTTCTCAACTGTACTTAAATGAAAGGAAAACTATTGATGTGATGGATAGCTTCTTCATTGGAGAGCCAAAGTGAACAGCAAGTGGCCATTTGGGACAGCGCATTTCAAAGGGACTTCACTGAAAGCTTAGAATTCATCTGCTTACTGCCGTGAATCAGAAGGGGTTATGAATATGTCAAGACCAGTTGAATATCTGTGCTGGGTCAGAACACCTATACCTCTAACCCAAGTATCCTGCTACCAAACATGTCTATGAACAGATATCTAAGAATAAGAAATGGCAAGCACTTCTGACACTTTACTTCCTTCTGATTCTCTCTCAGCCCCCAACTCTTTCCACTTCAGGGACTTCTTGGCCTGAATATGATTTTTCAGTGTATGTGCAAGTCTTGCTACATTTCTCTTCAATGCACATGTGCAGTCTCACTTTGAACCCATGTCAGGTTTTAGTACTCTGAAGTAATTAAGCAACCAGTGCTACTTTTTACTGCATGAACAATCAAATTTTTTTTTTGTATTGGACTTGGCTCATATTGTCTTTATTTGATGCTCTCTAGTTCTTGTACTAAGACACTGAACATCAATTACTATCCATCCACAACTTAATTGTATACCACCTCATCACCAGTTATCCCTTTTTCAGACTGCAGTGCTTAGCCTGTTCACTTATGCTTCATATGACAAGCCTTTCATGCCCTTAATCATCCATCATTGTTGCCTTTCTCTCAATTTTCCCAAAGTCTGATGTATCTTCTGAGATGAGGGGACTAGAAATGTGTGCTGTATTCGAACAGTGGAGAAACTACAGGTTTCTACACTCACAAAATAGTGATACATTTTGTTATTTATTTTCTAATAACACCAAACATTTGCGTTGCTCTGTTATTTGCTACTGGATATTGAACTGCTCTTTCAATGCAGCCACCTGCAAGAGCCCTAAAACCTCCTGAGCTGTGAAAACTAGTTTAAAGCCCATCATTTTGTATGTGAAGTTAGGATTATTTTTTCCATGCTCATCACTTTGTGTTTGGTTGTACCAAACATCTCTGTTATTTTATTACAAATTTTATTCTGTTTCTCAGTCTTCCTGTAAGACATTCAGTCTGCACTCTTGCTAGAGTGATAAATGTGGTGTCACCAACAAGCTTTCTCATTCCACTATTCAACCTTTTCCAGGTTTTCTTATAAATGTATTAAACAGCAGAGGTCCCAGCACAGACCTCTGAAAAATTTCTCTTGATTTCCCTCTAGTGAAAGAACTGATTATTTGTTCTGTTTCCTGTCTTATCATGCAAGACCTTCCTTCCAAGAACTGCTTTTGGTGAAGGCCTTTGTCAAAGCCTTCTGGCTATTACAAATAGACTGTATTGGACAGATAACCCTGCCCCACAAGCTTGTTGACACCGTCACAAAAAAAGCAGGATTATGGCCTTTTATGTAAAGGTTCACTGATTGTATCAGGATGGATTATTTCTGGTACGATGTTTATGCAGCTGTCTCCTAACTCTTACAGTTTCTATCAGTTTGTCCAATGTTAAACATCAGTTTAATGTTCCTGCAGTTCTCCACCAGGACCTCTGCATCACACACATTATCATACAGTCCTAAGTATCCAAACTGTTTTAAGTGAAAGGTTACACAAGTCTCTCAGCAATTCAGCTATTTCATCCTTGAATTGCTTCAAAACTCTTGAGTGATTACCATCTGGTCTTTGCAATGTGTTACTGTTCTTTATATTATTTGTTCCCAAACTCCTTCTATAGTTACTTCAGTATCTTTTATGACCCGAACTAACCCAAGAGTCTCTCTGTTTACTCCTGAGTAGGCCAGGACATAGAGCAGGTGAGTGAAAGCACAGTTCTTGCTGATGACATTTGTTTTGGGCTGGGCTATGGTTTGTTTATATTGCCTCTGTTAGCCAATAATTTAATGTGAAAAGGCACTGTGTAAAGGAAAGAGTGTAGGGCAGAGATGGTCATTTGTCATCGTAAGTTGTCAGGAGCGGCTATGGTTTAAACACTGACTGCATTGTTCAAGGGCAAAGTGCCATGAAGTCAGGAGTAGTCACTGAGGTAGTTCACCCAGTTACCTCCACCAGCATCTGGTGTCTTGCTACAAAACCACAGTTATTCCCTGGAAGTAGAGATATTAGAGAGCATTGCAGGAGTGAGGTTAGAGAGCAGGAACTACATGCTGTTTAGTGGTGGAGCCCCAGGGGTGCAGTTCATGCAAAATCTTTCCTTGTTACAGCCTCCAGAGACCTCACAGCTACAAGAAGAGCACAGAGGACAGGGTGGACAGAATGGTGAGATATTGTATATAGCTCTTAATAAAAACAATTACAAAAGGCTTTTCTTACACATGGAAACCAATGATTTTTATGGCAAGGATGACATTATCTTGCCTTATGCTGGCCTCAGTTTGGGCTGACTCCATGTATTGAAGCAGGAGTCATTGCATTTGGCCCGTGCAGCGGGCTGAACTTGTGTTCTGGCAGTAGTTTGGTACTGTGTCTGCAACAGGTGTTTCCATAGCTCCTTTTCTGCGAGACCCAGGGGGAATGAGGACAGGCTGCAGAGCAGGGTTGTTGGAGAGTGGTGAGTGCTGCTATACTTCTGTGGAGGTTGGCATGGCTTGAGGGAAAGTCTGCAAAGCATCTACAGCTGCCAGCTGATCTCTGCCTGGGTCAGCAGAGTCAATCTTCATGACTTGCAGGCCTCACAAAGAATTATCCTCCTCTTTGCTTTCTAATAATTGAGAACACTTGGATCGGTTATACTGTTCCTTCAAACTTCTTTATTTCACTGTCTCTACAGTGAAAAGATTATAGAGCTTTTCCTGTCAGCTTTCAGCTCTGTGCTGCTTCTGGCTCTGTAAGTTGCATAGGCCGAAGGCACTAAAGTCATCAAACCAAATCCCTGGAATATACATGCAGACATTTCTTAGGCATTTGCATGAGACTAATTCTATAATTTATCAAGTTGAGCCCTGAGAGAGCATCTTTTCTCGCTGACCCAAGAGTCAAGTAGTGTGAGCTATGACTTTTTTGGCCAAGTGATAATAATGCCTTACTGGTAGATGACTTGTCTAAGTGAGTTTTCATCATTGAGCTAAAATATAACAGTTAAGGTTTAAAAACAGGGGTTTTTTTCCCTTAATAGCACATAACACTGAACTGATCTCCTGATGTTCCACAAGTCCCATCAACCCACAGCTGGTTTCCTGTCTTAATGAGTGTTGATTAACAGTGGGCTGTGCTCTAGACTCTACTGAAGTGTGTTTGCACTGTGACAACTCCATAAAATTTAAAATAAAAATTTATTTTAGATGTAGCATTATCTTAAAAAACCTTCTCCTGCTGTAAATAGTTAATAGTGGAAGGAGTGATGAAAAATAGCAGAAATTGTAGGAAGATTTATGCTAGACCTGAAGGCTGCATGGCAGAGAGAGAGATAAAGAGATTTTAAAGAACTGGGAAAATCATGATAAGAAATGACAGTAACTTTGTCTAAGGGTCAGACCCATCTCCCTGCCTTCAGCCACCTGAGAGGCAGATGTGCAGTCTAAAAAGCTCTGGCACTCTGGTCCATGGGAAAAACATGTCTTCAGCTATGTATCAGGTGGACTGCAGAGGAAGGCTAGGCCATAAATTTCAGTGGCTGAAGTTTGCAAAGATGAATTCCAGACCTAATCTAATTTTGAGCAAGGCTTTTAGGGTTCATTTTTCAAAGCATCAGCCATGCAGTTCCGTAAGTGGCAGTGTGTGCGTGACACACCACTGACTTGAAGGTGCATTTTTCCTCTTGCAATTAATGCCTTTAAGTTATCCTTGGTGAAGATTTTGCAAAGCTCTGTTGTTGGCTTTGGATCTTGCCCTGATTCCAGCTTTGATGTCTTGGGATGGCTGGGTGAACACCTGCCAAAAATTCAGCAATTGTGTATGCACCCACCTGAATTCAACCTGGTGAGCTGGATGCTTTTGTGACTCTGAAAACTGTCTCTTTTGCTTTAATTTCAGAGTCCGACTTTTCTCTGTCATATAGTACCTAACGATGCCTGTGTTATAGGTGTGTTCAAGGATTAATACTTTTAAAATGCTACAGCGAACATAAAAATGCTTTAGAAAAGTTTAGTCATTTTATATATTGTTTTGATTTTTAAAGATCTGATCACCACATCAACTAACTAATTTAAGTAATCTTTTGGTTTAATTTGCAATCCCCTAATAGATCTCCTTTGATTTGGATATCAAAGATTTCTTTATTTTTCTCTTTTCTTTGTCTTGATCTCTTGCTAAACTATAACACAGCACCAGTTTAGCTCAATATTTGGCTTTATTTAGGATGGTATGCTGGGAGTGGACATAATGATCTCTAGCAGCTATTTCCAAGCTCTTGCTGCTCCCAACTGCTGCTCACAGATGGACCAGCATTTTTCAAGTCCTCGCTTGCTCCCTCACTAGACTAAACATGGTACTCAGCATGCTCTGAGTTCAGCCCTCTCTTTTTTAAACATCATAATTTCCCTGATGCCCAAGGACAAGGTGGGGAGTCTGTTGGTAGTAGGTCTGCAGTGAAAAGAGGTGGAAATACAGGTCTTTTGTCTTTGTCTTTTCTTATCCTCTCCTCAGCTCCTGCACCTAAAAATTCTGAGGTGCCTTCCCATTGCCTCTTAGCTAAAACACCCCCTAAACTTGTACAGAAGGAAAAGGCTAAATGGGGCCAAAGCAAGAGGTGTTTGAAGAAAACGGTGAAGGGAAACTGCAGAATAGAATAAAAAAAATATACATATTAAATAAGAAGGGTGAGAGAGTGGTTTTTTTGTTTTGTTTTCTCTTACAGCCATATTTTTACCCCATTTACTCATATTTACTTTATTCCTCACAACAGGTTTTGGACAATCTTTCATTAGCATAATGATCTCCTAGCCATTATAGCAATACAGAAAACTGAGATTGTCAGCTGGAGATATGCAAAACTTTGTTGTTGAATTCACACACAAATATTGATTTTTGACTCAGAAGTCAATGGTTTCCAGGCTTCATTAGTTCCCATCCTACCTTTCCAAATAGCTAATTTTGAGATGGTTTGATGATCTGAGGCAGTGGTTTAGGTCTCGCCATAGGTTGGCACCATTTCTCTTCAAGGCTTACTCCGAATGCTGTGTTGTAAATCCCAAATGCTACATTGTAAACCCATGGAAAACATGTAAGCCCATGGACTGAAGAATAGGTTTTGCTATAAACTCTATATGCCAGTATCTGTTGAAAGGTAGCTGACTTATCTGTGCTTGTAAATGATACTTAAAAGTTGCTAAAGTCTGTACTTCAAGCTACAATTTAGCTAAGGAAAAGTCAATTTAGATGATCTGTAAACATTTAATCAAAATCTGGTTTTACATTAAATGTCTTTTTCATACTTCACCACTGTCTACTACATGCAATTTTAGTATCAGTTCATTTTTGGATTACTATCAAGTGCATTTCTAACTCTTTAAGAATTGCCTTATTTCAACCCAGAGCCTACTCTTTACTACAGAACATTGATCTGAATTTCAAAAGTGACTTGGAATGGAAAATGGTTTTGAAAAAAAAAGGCTATTTAGTAATTGAAAAGGCTCACTTAGCAGATCACAGAATTGTTTTAACTATTCAGGCTAGAGAGATATATGCCTAGAGTCATACACAATTGCAGAGCTAATATTACACACACTGTTAGGTAAAACTTTATATTTGTCTTCCAGATTTGCTCATCTCTTTTACTAAGTCAGTTTGTAAAGACATTTGCACATTTTAACCAAAGGAGCCTACACTTCTGCTTGAAAAACAGAAAGATAACTTTGAGGTTTCAGTGTTGTAGTCTATTAGATTTCCTGATGTTTGCCTGATCATCTTTGTCATGAAAAGCAGAGTTTAAACATACATGTATTAATTTCTCATAAGCATGCTGTGGTTTAAATGTGGCTATGTTACAAAATAAGTTAAGCAGTTTGTAAAGAATGTATTTTCTTCCAGTATTTTACAGGTTTATCTCTACTTTCAGTCTCTGTATTGCAACAGAGGTCTGTCTCAATGGTGTTAAAGTCTGGTTATTTCTTCCAGGCTTGGAGCGTGAGGTGTGTAAGAGTAGCAATTTGCAAGCGCACAGCCAGTCTTCTGTAAGGACTGTCCTGGGCCATGAGACCTGCCAGGGCAGTTCTCTGGTAGTTTCTGAATACTTCCTGTCCCCAGGAGGCCAGTGGGAGCCCAGAGCTCAGTGTAACTGTGATGGCAATGAGGAGCTTCTCACTGCCCTGGCCATTACCCTGACAGTATCGATGACATGGAACAATGTTAATGAAGGGGTTGGCTACCTTATTCCCCTTCCCACATCAGTTTTAAAGGAGATATGTGTCAAGTCTAAAAAGCAGTATTTTGTTGCATCCTTTGTGTATATAAAGTGCACAAAAATGGACTAAATAACACAGACTAGCCTATGGAAAATAAAAAGCAGAGAAACGTAAGCTTTTCTGTGGTAATGAAGGAAATTAAAATGGTTTTCTGGAATGTAATGCTCTTTCTTTTTCTTCATTTGCTGCCTTCCGTTATGTTATGAATTATTAAAAGGCTTTTGCAGCTCTCTGCATATTTCTAAGAACACAACAGGCATTTTCCTCCTTTTGTCTTTTAGGAAGAAGACTCTAAGTAGACCACCATCAGACACTTTCATATAAGGATTAGTGATTAATGCTCCTTACTGCAACAGGTAGAAACACCTAGACTTTCAAATATTCCTGAAGAGTGGCTATGGAGAGAGTCTCCAGATTTGTATTCATAAGGTAATGAGCTGATAGTAAAAGTAAACTAAATTGGACTGATGGAAATATATTGTCGCTATGTCTTAAATCCAAATCACCTGCTGTGTTTCTATTTCACTTTTTTGTTTGCTCGGTAATGAAGGATTGGCTTCTAACATCCATTACAATATGGCATTGTAGTTATGACTGAGGAATCAGTTTCATGCTAAAACCTTCTATTCAGCTGCATAAAACTTTCCAGCAAAATTACTCCTTCGGGTTGAAATGACTTATACTTGTTCTCCTCATAGAAGTAATTTGTTTTTTAAAAGTATTATAATTCTCTTTGGTTGCGGTGAGAGAAATACTTTAAAAAAAAAAAGAAAGGTAAAATAAAAGAAATTGCAACAAAATGCAATTCTTCAACCATTAAGAAATGGCTAACAATTATAACTTCAAACTTGCTGGGTTTCACACCTAAGGAGCATAGGTGATTGTTCAGTGTTTGGAAAAGTTTCATTGGTTAGAAATATCAGCACGATTCTGCCAATTCCATTTGCCTTTTCAAGGCAATGAGTTATTCTGCAGAAATATGTTTAGGGTATCTGCTAGTGCTTGTGTTTGTATTTGTGCAGGCGATGGGACTTTTCCTGTTCACAGAGGACTGTGTGGCTAACAATGTACTTTGTATATGTAAACATATGTCTGCTTCATATAAATGTACACACTAGAAAATATTATTTGTGACTTTTTGGAGTTCTTTTGGAAAAAATGGCCCTTGGTATTTATCCTCTTGTTTTCCTTTTGCTTTTAATAGGTTATATTGAGAAGGAGCCCAAATTTAAAGCTGATTGTGATGGATGTTGCTTTCCCTGTCCAATATGAATTGTCTTGACTGTATAAATCTTTGAAAAAGAAATAAATATGCTAATGAATTTTCAAGTACGTAGTTAAAGACATGAGTGAAATAAGTGGAACTGGGTAGGCAAATACTTTACAAAGTGAAGATTTTTTTTTTCATTATTATTTTCATATTGCAGTGGAACTGAAAGAACATTCAAATGTAGCTTATGCCTTTTGCTGTAGGCATGAAGAAAATAATTCGTTGTTCCATCCTTTAGTTTTGCGAAGTCACAGATGTCACTGTTGAAGTTGTGCCCAGGAACAACAGTATTGCTAGTGAAATGATTCCTGGTACCACAAGAAGAGTCTACTAATCTAGTAGGGTAAACAGGTGAGAGAAGGGTACTTAGGATGTCATAGGATTGCCTTTTTGTATTATGCTTTTTTGTATTATGCTTGTATTGGAGTGGAATGGAGGCTGTGCCTGCCACAAGCTCCCAAGACCATCATGATGGCTGCTTATGATATACCCTTTGCAACTCTGACTCTGGTGTGAGATGTATGTGGGTATAGCTCTTCCTAAGGGCGCAGCCTCATTGCTTCCTCTAGACCCCCAGTTCTGTGTGGGGATGATGCCCATAAGTAGTTTGTCACAAGATCAGTGCAGTGCCAGTGAGCTAGAAACTCAGGACTACAAGGGGTTACTTTTTTTCCCCAGGTGAAATTCTGCTTAAGATAATCCATGCTACACTGAAGGTAGCACTCTGAAATATGCAACAGGTCATTTTTGTCTTGGCAGTGCACTCCAGACATAACAACAGTATTTGAACAAAGGGCATGAAACAATAAAATATGCCAGATATGAGTATTTGACCAAGATACTAATAAAGCTGGCAGTGTTGGCAGGGATACATGCTAGTGAGCTCACATTGCAAATGTATGCTGATGCCTTGTTTCATATTGAAATTAACTCTTTCTCATTTTTATGAAATGGGGAGAAGCTGTCGGCCTTTTCAAACCATTAACATTTGGATTTATGAGCATGCCACCCATATTTTTATGTGAGGAGGGAGGACTGCTATCGCTAGCCTTGCCACTGCTAAAATTAACTGCTATCTTAGGCCATGTAAGCTGCTTATTCCCAGATGTCAAGTCACTAGGGGCACTTTCAGCAAAGAGAATGTTAATGTGATATTTCTGAGAATAGGTATTAAGTATGGAAAACACTACAGCAAAGAAAGAAATGCATGTTTGAAAGTCATCTAAGTACCTTAGGTACCAGTCAAAAGTATTCTGTAACATGAAGCTGGTGAGATGCACAGTTCTGCAGAGGGAGTTGTGATAGTCATCTCCTCATCCTGAACACTTAG
Organism: Bucco capensis; assembly: GCA_013396975.1. NCBI lineage: Eukaryota > Metazoa > Chordata > Aves > Piciformes > Bucconidae > Bucco > Bucco capensis. The sequence continues at coordinate 1,295,955 of VWZO01008152.1, read as the reverse complement.
TATTAGCTTCTATTCCCAACAAAAGGAACACATATTCCTTAGTTTATTCAACAAAGATGTTCTTGACCCAGCTGTGCCATCAACCCATCTGTAATGCAACCTTACAGCTGTGACCATCCCATTCAGATCCTAGGAAGAAAATCGCTTTGACCCCAGTACCTTAAATACTATTCTAATAAGGGAAATACTGCATTATAAGAACTGGTTTATGTTCCAGAAGTGAAGCCCAGGACTAATCAGCCACTAACATGATTTATTGAGATTAGAATCAGGTCAGAAAGAAGAGAAATGCAAGCTGTGCTTAACATTGGTATTTTATAAATTTTTTACATTACAGAATTACTATTAAGGGAAATCAGCCAAGAGAGACATCTGCCTGTGAAAGGAGGTCTATAATGTTGCATATGAAGCCTCTCTGCTGTCTGCAAGCCATTTTAAAAGGTAGACTGAAATGGGTTGTGAAAATCTGGGATCTGTCTTGCACATGCCCACAAATAGACCACTGAAGCAGATTTGTTTGACAGCTCCTCCACTGTGCAAAAGGTGTATTAGATTTCAGATCAGGCACGTCATTCTTTCATTCTTTCCTCTGAACTCTCCAAATGCACCTGTGCAGTTCACCTCTCTCCCTTCTCACAATGCTCATCCATCTTCTTCCAAAGACGGTAACTGTTCTTTTTTTACCCCCCAAGTCCCAGCCAAAGCTCCCTGTTCAGCCAGGCCATTCTTATTCCCTAACAACTTGTCTTATGGCACATGGGGACAGCTTGTTCCTGCACCCGTAAGATGTAAGAATGTCCAGCCTTCTTGGACCCCTTTGCATCTCACAACTGTCTCCCGGGGGTCTTTCTCAACCAGTGTCCTGAACAGGCCAAAGTCTCACCTCTGGAAAGCCAAGGTAGCTGTTTTGCTGACACCCTCTTACTTCACCAATTTTTGAGCTGTTGCCTCAAATGAATAGCATAGGCAGAGAAGCAGAATAAATTAAGAAATTAGATTTGACTAGCCAGTAAGTTTATGAGCTTGTGTGATTCATGGTCCCAAAAACCTGGTTTGTGATGACGTTTTGTGGTTGTCTTCATAGAAGCAGCTCAGTGTTTGCTGTGTTCACGAGGCAGTCCATTAGTGCAAGGAAGGCCATGTCTCTCTGGGGAGTCCACACCAGTACTGTAGAATAATATTGGAATGGCACCAGTTCAATGCCACAAATGTCATTTTTTGCCAGTTGCTCCCAAAGTTATTTGCCATGTTACCTATGTCCCCCAAAGAGAACTTTTTAAATCTGATTCTAGCACAGCTTTCCTTATTACATTCATTTAGCTTTCTACAACTACTCTTTTATTTCATTTTTCTATTCTGCCTCTTCTTCCTGGTATATATTTGCTGTCTAGATATCTTAACTAATGCCCAGCCTCCTCATTACTGATCTCAGCAATATGTATGACATTGTGACAATTTTATGCATACACGTTTTCACATGGTTTGTTTCCCTTTCTTGTCAGCAATTGTGAGCTGTCATTAAAAGCATGAGAAATGGTTACTGTGCTGTTACAATTTTATACTGACAGGCAATCTAAAGGGAATAAAGGGAAGGGAAGAACATAAAGAATCAGAAAACCAGTGCAGAAGAGGAGAACTGGGAAAAGGATGATTTAGCAGAAGAATATAAAGAATAGGAAAATGTAGTTCCCAAGCTCGTAATTTCAGTGTATTCTCTGGTACAGGGACCCTTTGACAGTTTTTCTAGTCACAGTTTAAGCAGCTATATTTGGAAAAGGGGAAGAAAGAGCCCTGTAAGGGCTAGCAGAGTTGTCTCTAGATAATAAGCTAGAGCATAACATAAGCAAAATCAGCTGTGCCCATGTCACAGGATGGATATGGAAGCCTATTTATGGTACCTCAGACATACATATTGGCTTTCCATATAGAGGCTGTAACACTCTGTCACAAAGTTATGTGATGATACAGATCTGTCACTGTGTTGTAATATATACTGGACATCACTGCTACATTTACGGTATTTCTATGTCCTGTTTGCTTGCACAGCAAACTAAAAAGCCATAAACATAGTGGTATAATACTGGCTACCACAGCCTACACCAGTATTTAAAAATTCTTACCCAGTCAGTTGTTAAGCTTCTTCTTTCAGCTGAAGAAACAGTGAAGAAGGCAGTCTTTTCACCCTGAGTTGGGTCATGAGCATCAGTGTTTGGTAGAGACCTGTTTCTCTCCATGGCCTACAGAGTTAACATAGTTGACTAGTTCAATCTAATTTTTTAAACAGCTGCAGTTACCTCAGGTAAGATGAATGCTATGCACCAAAGATGTGAAATAGAGCATGAAGCAGTGAGCAAGCACCAGGAAGGAGGATTTGCCAGACCTAGTGGCAGGCTCAGGACGCAGCTAGTGTGTCCAAGTTCTTGCACTGCCAATCAATCCTGCTTGCTGGCACGGCAGAAAGAGAGTTTGTTCCTGTGTGATGGAGGGTCTGCTGAGGACCTTGTCCAGCAAAGAATCAATGGGACTGAAATGGCTGATAGATATCATCACAGCAGTAGTATCAGCCAGGAATAGATTTATGGCAACAGCTCTAATTGTTTGTACTGAGAGGGAGAAGTCTTCCTGGCAAATAAGTCTCTAAATTGGTTGCTTGATTCTGGTTGTTATCAGAATTGATTTATTTGCCATAGTAAGTAAATTCTGTATCAACAGGGGGAAAAACAGATAAAAAGTGACTTCACTTAAGAAAGCTAAGAATAATACAACCAAAAGCAATAAAGAATGTCATCTCTGTCATGTAGCTATGCCTCCTGAAGCCTCTTTTTCTGCAAATCAGTTAGATTTTTTTTTTTTGCTATAAAAGCTTGTTCATTGACACAATTCTCTGCCCTACACTGAGTGTTTGCAGGATTTTATGGAGAACAGAGACACATAGTTCTATATTTATGGTATAGTATAAAATGTATTGAAAATGTCTGACATGATGTAAATCTAGATTCTAACAGGGCAGTAGGCTATCTTTTTTTTTGCCCAACCCATTTCCATGCTATTAGCATTACCATGACATTAATAATTAGCATCATTAAAAACAGATGTGAGATACCTATCATCCAAATCTATCCACGTATTTGTCTAAAAATGGTACATTCTAGAGTTGAGTCTGGGCATGATTTTGTCTCTGCTAGGGAATATGCATTGAGAATCCTAACATCTGGGGATACCAGGGAGATAATCACAACCAGAGTTGTTTAAAAAGGGAGGCTATTGATGTGGAGGGTTAAAAGGAAATTAGCAAAGATAATACACTGATGTTTCTTGAGACTACTCCAGGCAATTATAAACATGTACATGTCAAAGCAAATTCTTATGCTTCCCCCCCCCCCCTTTTTTTTTCTTTTTTTCCTCCTGGGGAATACATTGTAAAAGCAGACATTCACCATGATATTTGTCTCCTATTCCCCCAAATGAAGGTGGAAAAAAATACAGAAAATACAGAAGAGTAGTGGAAAAAATTGGTAATGCAGTTAGCTAAAACTTCAAGGATATCCTATAAAAGAAGGAAAAGGAGATTTGCCTGAGCCCAAGATGTATTGCATATGTTCACCTAGGCAGATTGCTACCAGAGGTTAAGTCATAAATACCATTGCTAAGTAAGTGTGAAATGGAGTCATGGAACTGTAACATTCTTGGGTAAAGAATATGAGGAAATCAAAACAGAAAAATGAGAAAGGAACCAAAGAAAGTCTTATTTTTGCTTTCACATGCAGTTTGAATCAGCCTACCATGTAATTCTGTATCAGAAGGAAACTCTGTAAGCTAACAGCCCACTCTATCTTTCATAACTGATCAAATAAGGCACTGCCTAATAGCAAGAAGGTTGGAAGAAATTTTAATAACATCAGGTTATTGAATCAGTGAAATACAAAAATGTAACAGACCTCTCCTTGCAGGATGTTCAGTTACATTATTGCTGAATCAAGGGAGGGGGGGACTGGGCTTACCTTTCATAAGCAAAAGCATAGACCCAGATGACAATAGATATTGAGCATCCATGGCATGTCATCAGGCCAGCCCTTTCTTTTAATCTTTAATTTGTAAGTATTTCCTAGATCCGTTCCTCAGGTTCTTCCCTTTTTTTCTAGAGGGCTCTCAATAGTGGCCTTTTAGCTTCTGCTATGGTTTACCAGTTTTCCACCAGAAGCTGGAAGAAGTAATAACTGGCCCAGGAGACCAGAACAAAGAAACTACCTCAACAGATGAAGATGGATCTTGAGGCTGAGAGTGGCAATGTTTAGCACAAACCTGGGATAAAGAGTATTTTCTGTTAATAGCAAAGAAGAGAGGCGGAATAAGTTCCTGTCTCGGCTACTGCCTCTCAGAACAGTAGATGAAGTAGTTGAAGGTAGTATGTCCATGCTGCTGTTAAGTGAGTTACAGTAACTCTGTCCAAAGAGCTAATGATTATAAACTGAAGTCTGAAATAATTCATGTACCATGAAATGGCAGAAGTCTATCTAGACTTTGATTGTGGTGTGTGAAGTAATCCATCTTGCAAGCTGGCCAGCTGGTTGGCTGTTTCTTGAATCAGACCAGTCTGGGTTGTGTAAATGAACATTTTCCTCATTTATATGCTGTTCATATGCTTTGAACAGAACATAATTATTTTTAATTTTCTAACTAAGGTTTAATGTGGCATTATAACCAGTTTTAAAACTTTCGGCCTTCTCTGCCAGTTGTTTTTTATTTATTAGCTCAATGTGTTTTAGTGTCCAGGGGATAATCTAATGGCAAATCTACTCTGCAACTCTAAGTGAATGAACAAATATCACTATATCAATGAGAAAATTAATTCCAATTTTGGGTAAATTGTAGGCTTCCAGAGAAGTGAAATGGTTGGAGTGGAGTTCATTAGCACTGAAATTCCAGTGATTTGTAACCCACTGAAGTCTAACAGGGACAGTATTTTGGCTAGGAGATATGAAAAAAATGTACTATTAGTTCCATTTTCCAAAGCTGGCCAAGTCTGCTGGTGACCAGGTATTGATTTATAGGAAGATTTTGGACTAAGGGGATCATGGTTTCTAATTGGCCAATGTCTTGTTTTATAACTGTCTGTAATGTTTTGTGCTTATTTTTACCAACATGTCATGAGCCTGGTATATTAATCCCCATCCTTCAGCTGTGCTTCTTTCCATCTGTCTTTTTCTGTGGCCTCTCTTATCTCTATTTGTGTCATGCCATTCTTGCAAACACAGGAAGAAAAATATCAATGTCTATTAAGAGTGAGGTAAAGCACTAACAAATATCTGACCTGGTGCTGCTCAGCTCTATCCCCAATCCTTCCCCTTTAGCTTCAGATTACTTTTCACAATAAGAAAAGTCATCTGCTCTGAAGGCTGTGGACCCTAAGTACTTTCAAACAGGAAGAAACAAACTGTAATTAAGAGCCAGCTGAGTGCACATAATGTATTCTATAGGAAAATGCATGTCTTTCAGTGTAAAGGATGGCATAGATCTGTGCAAAATATGACAAACACCAGCCACAGGAGAAACTACAGCCTTTAAAACATTTTTTAAACAATGGTAACTTAGGAATTTAAAATAGGATTGAAACCAAGAGACAAGTCACACAAGGCTCATATTTTAAACAGTTTCCTGTATGCCCTCTCACAATGTCAGTAGCTTAATTAAGTTTGGCTTTAAATTCTTCCAGCCAAAGAAAATAAGTGATGGAATTGAACTGGCATGCCAGTGATTTAGAAGTAGTTTGTACCCAGTCAAGGGCAAGGCCCTCATTGTTAAATTCAGTACCAAATCAGATGCTTTACATTGTTTCAAAGCCCCAGGAAGAGAGCAAAAGCATCGCATTATTTGAAACTCTATTCTATGAATTTATTTAACTACCTTCTCATATGGCCTCAGAGTCCATCAAAATTTGTTCAGTGAGTTCTTATCATTTGCATGAGCTACCTCAGAATTGCGAGATGATATGCTGTCTGCCCCATAATCAAGACAGTGACTTCTCAAGAGAGAGTAAAAACTACTTCTCATAAAACACCAAGTTATATAATGCCTCCAGTGAAGTCAATAGGAAAACGCCTGATGGGTTTAGTCCAACCAAATTTTCATCCATGTCTATTTGCTTATATCAAAGGAAACCTCCTTGAAATAATGGAACCGAATGAAATTTATTTGTGTGTTAGAAACTTCTCTTCTTATAGAAATTAATGATAAGACTACTTCTTACCTATGTGCATGATCAATAACGCAGATTAAAGATGTGGTTAGATGTATAGCATAAGCAGGCCTTGATCTGACATCTCTGCAAATTATTGAAAAAGTGTGACATTTACCATTTTTACAGTATGCTAAATCCCAAACTGAATATATTTGGACACACTGTAGCTGTAGCTGCAATGGCTTATCTGAAACAAACATTGCTGGTTTTATCTTCCTAATTTCCATTCATTAAAACCAAAATATAGGACAAAAAAGTAATGATTATAACAAATCAACATTTCCAGATGCTATTAAGTAACACTGACTTCTGAAGATGAATTTCTCCCCATCTCATCACATGTGCTTATCATATCAAGTGTCATGTCTCCAGTGCCTAGAACTAATGAGATTCAACTATTTTCATCACCTAAGTATGCCTTAAAATCCTAATTGATCACTGAAGGCAAGATTCCAACATTAACAGTGTTGAAATGAGAATACAGGGACATATGAATAAGATGCTGAAAGATGAAGGGCTTAAAGGATTTATAATTTCGTTTAAAAATGTAGTGATTATCACTAGTCAGTAGATCTTTATGTGTACAGAATGTGGCATAGGAAAATGTACATTGCACAGGTGACAGTGAAAAGATTTCTGCTCCCCAGAGACTGTCAGACCAATCTGTAGGTGCTTTCTGCATTGGCAAACTGTAGAAGAAGGATTCAGTTCTTGAATCAATCTAGATACACTGTAGAGCTATGTTTCACCAGCTTCTGTTTCCTCTAACATTTAAACTTGCAGAGATTGCCTGGCCATACATTGATTTGCACTTCTGTTCCCTTTTATTTTAAATACCAGGTTTCTTGTGTGGCTTCTCTATTTTACCTGTATACGTGTGAGCTTCTATTTTTAATAAGATCATGCCAGATTTGTTTTCTTGATCACTGGTAAACCTGTCTCATTAGCTGCCTATTCTAGACATTAAATTTTAAATGCTACTACTAGCATATGTTCAGCTGTTGCAGTTTTTATTTTTTGCTTAGATGATTTTACAGAAGAGGATTCTCTTAGATTTGGTCTTTTAGTTTAATTTGTTAAAATCTTGACTAGATACATTTTTTTAATTTTACTTCTTTTCCTATGTTAATTAACAGTATTTTCTCTGCTACATCCAATGAAACTGATAAGCATGCCTAGCCCCAGTGCAACTGAGGATTTAAAGAAGCCTCTTGGTGACTAATTATAGCAAGTAAGAAAAAGAACTGAGACCGGAAGAGATTTATGGACTAGTGCATCATGTACTTTGCTTCCTGTAAGTCACTGAATTTCTAAATAGTAACCTATGGGGGTTAAAAGTCTACAGTAATTCTCCATATTTTCTTCTCATTCTAACAAAACACTTAGCCAGGAACTAGAAGGTTATTTTGCATTAATATGCCTTTTTCTCATTTTAGGGAAAAAGAGAACCTTCTGAGAGCAGTACAAGGATAATCCTCATGAAGACATTATTAAGAAGGCATATTATTAGAACTGTTAAAGCTGTTGCCCTTGATTATAAATGTGTAAATTAGTTAATGAGAACAGTAGTTAATTGGGGGTATTATTGGCAAACAGGGAAATTATATGAAAGTTAAATATATCACAGTGATTCTTCTACACAATTAAATCTAGGAAAAAAGAGATTAAGGAGGAGAGTAGGAGAAAGTAATAGTCATAAAGTAGAAGTACATTTTAGAAAGTGTATTTCAAGATTCTATTAGATAAAACTGAATAAAAGTCAGTGGTGCATATTTACTCCACTGAAGCTCATGTGAAGATACTTCTTGCAAGAATGCAGACAGAAAATCTCAAACTCCAGCACGGTGCTGAAACACTGTGTGATCATAGGGCCATCTGGTAGGGATGAAGTTTGCTCCCCTGCTTTTGTCTTAAGATTCAGGCCTCACATCTGTCCTCCTTAAGCTTCTCCTTGTGTATTTTGGTGAGTTTTATCCACTGTAATAACTATGATTGTTTTAAGCAGCTCTTTCCTATAAGAGCTATAGCTCTTTGCTATAGATTTTGCCTGGCTTTTGCAAGCTTAATGGCATTCCTTTCCCAGTTAGTTCTGCCAGAAATTACATACCTTCCTGCCAAGAACTTCTAAGGGAAAACAATGCACATATGCAAATGCTTGGGTCTAAGTCTGGTCCCAGATTGGATAACCCCCTAGGAAGACATTGCTGAATTGGGCTTTGTTTTTAAGTGGCATTTCCCCTATAAGACCTTATCTGAAAACCACCTTGTTTTGTTTAAGGAACTTTTATTCAAGTTGAAGCCCAACGTATGTGAAGTATAAACTACTTTATGCTTCTGCAATGCATTTCATGAAGCATGCAAAGCCCATGCCCATGCTGTAGCCCTAAACAAGACTCTATGTGGTTTATGTTGTCTCTTGTTTCCAGCTTTTTCATCCCAAGTATTGGGCACCCTAAGTTTTGGATCCCTAGTACATCCCACATACTGGAGTTGAATGTGCTGAAGGATGTCAAAGGCAAAAAGAAGAGCATCTATAAATACTTAAGTGGCCAAAGAAAAGCTGAGGAAAATGTGGTTCTGCTACTGGAGTTAGAGGCCCTTGTGACACAGGGCTGGAAAACAGGATGAGGTACTAAATGTTTCCTTCACCTCAGTCTTCACTAATAAGAACAACCTTCAGAAATCAGAGCAAGGAATACTTACCATTGGTGGAGGAGGATCAGATGATAAAATACTTAAGCAAATTAGACACACTTAAGTCAAAGAGCCCTGAGGAGATGCATTGAGTGCTGAGGAAGATTATTGTTGTTGTTGAATTATGCTGTTTGATCATTCAAAAAATCTCTGAATGATCATGAAAACTGGGAGAGGACTGAGGACTGGATGAAAGCAAATGCCACTCCTGTTTTCAAAAATGGCAAAAAGGAGGACCTAGAGAACTACAGACCAGACAGCCAGACAACAGGCTGTCCTGAGGTGTTGTGGTGTCTCCATACTTGGAGGTGTTTAGAAGCCATCTGAACATGGTCCTGCGTGAGCAGGGTTATTGGACCAGATGACCTGCAGAGGTCCCTTCCAACCCCAACCATTCTGTGATTTCTTTTAGGCAGCTGAATTTCACCTTGGTTTAGTTGTGGTTGGTAACCTAGTAATCATACCTGCCTTTGCAGCAGAAAAAATCCTAGGGTTTGCCTTATCAGCGCTGCCTTGAAACCACAGACATGGAGGTAGGTATCCACACTACCACAGAGCTCACTGCCAGGCCCAACCCAACAGCAGGAAGAATCATCTTGGTAGGTCTTTGAAAGCAGAAGAAATTATTAAGTTCTCTCTTGAGAAATATCACCACCTGTTTGGGGAAGATCTGCTTTGTCAGGTAAATAATGTAGACAAGATACTCGTTGAACTTGGAGTGTGGAATCTGCAGTCATGCTGTGTATTTGTAGGCATGATCCATGTGCAAACCAGTCCAGCCTAGTGTCATTAAGAGCAGTATGACAGAGTTTTGACAGTGCCTTGCAGCCCCTTAGGTTCAATGAGACTATGTGCCCAATGCCTTTGACTTTAATGGGATGCAGGCTATGCCCTGGGGAAGTTTGTCAGTTAAGCTGCCTTTAGCTTGTGTGCAGGCAGGGTTAACCCTGGAGATGAAGGAACAGCTGAATACAGCACTGGCAACACACTTCTTGACTTTTATTAGTCTCCATTTAAAGCATGAAAGATGCACAATTAAAGGCCTTCCTGAACTACATTTGCAAAAGCTTCATTAGTGGCCAGTGGAGTATTTAAGAGTATAAAGTGTATGGCTGGAGTTACACTAGAAGTATTAGGTGTGGCTTAGAGTTGGCCACTTGAGAGCACTGATGCTGTAAACTGTAATTATTAAATGGGGTGAACAGCCTGTGGCACAGACTGTCATTTATAGTGGCATGTGCAATGGACTGCTTAGTTTCCAGATGAAATTGTAACAAAAACACAGATGGAGTGATCAGATCCCACCCACCCTGATTCTTCTTGAAATTCCTAATGAAGTATTTTTTCATCCAGCTTTCCCCGTTATTAAGAAAAAAAACCAACAACAACATTCTGTGGAGTGTTGGGGAGAGAAGGAGGGACTGTATGGATAGTTTTTGTTGTACCTTGGCAGATCTTATAATGAACCTATAAAGAACTGAGAATTTCTTAAGTTTGAGAGCTGCTTTGGAAACCTGAAGGCATGACAGGAGTGGGTGGAGAGGAAAGGGCAGGAGGCCTGTACAGAACAGTGTTTTCCATTCAGCTGCAGAAAGCAAATCCACTGCATGCTGCCAATTTCCTGTCATTTGTTTGATGGTGGTGGCATGCTGTGGAGTGCCAAGCTGAGCATCCCTTAGATCGCCTGTATAAAAAATTTGTGGGAAGATGATACATGTCTTGTCACAAAACAACACATAAGGGCTGTGCATCATTGGAGGCTCTATCTATCTCTTCAGTTTTTTTAGTATTACCCTGAAGAAGAGTTTGAGTTTGCCATCCTAAAGCTACAAAACAATTTGATTATTATGCAAGAAAATAAAAAAAAATTCTTCCCAAAACCCAGTGTGGTGGAAAAATCAGAGATCAGATCATAGCTCTATGAAAAGAGTAATGTGGATCATCCACAGATAGTTAACTCTCATGAATAATGTATAGCTGTGACACCTCTTCTTTTCTCTGATCTCATCTCTCAGAGATGGTTCTGATGATAAGTGTTTCATTTCATATCTCACTTTAAAAAAGCAGTTAATCAGTATTTGCTCTTCTGTTTTTCCACATTGCCATGAGTTAATGTAATATTCTTTATCTTGCTGAATGTAAGAACAGAAGTCCTGGAGCTGCTGCTTTCCCTCTAACCTGTCTTTCAGGGTCACTGCAAGAGCTGGTCATGGTATACTCTCCTAAACTGGTGGCCCAGGAGGGCTACTATGTTGCTTTATCATCCTTCATAACCACTTCCTTTTTAGCTTAAGCAGCCCTCAACTTTCCAGCAGTCTTTAGCCTTTTGTTCCTCAATTGCTTCAGCTATGTTTAGGCTATTTTGAGGGGAGGTAAGGAATTTATCAGAGACACCCTTTAGGTGTCTATCCTGCTGAAGGAAGGTTAATATATTAACATAAAGCAAAGAACTGACAATTTTGGCTAGTCTCTTCCATGGCCTCTTTCACTGCCGTGTCTAAATGCTTCAGAACTGTCTGTCACTTTATTCTTGCTGTGCTACAGTCAGCTTCATAAGTCATTGTTGGTAACCCCACCCTCCAGTAAAAACACAGAAAAATATTAATTAAATTTGCCTAGACCAAGCTCAAAAGCTGTGCAATGAAACGGAGAAGTTGGCTCAGGTCTGAGTGACCAGCCAGTATTTTAACATGAACCCTCTCTCCCTGGCACTCAGTGTTTGCCTAGTGAGGCTTTGTTTTTCCTAAGAAGGGTATGTACACTGAAAGGCTGAGGGTTGACCGTTTTATGGTGGGTCCCTTATGAAACTCATCTTGGAGTGAAAAGTAATCTTAAGAATTTTCAGGATGTTTTGGATCTCTTTGAACAACCTGACCTCTAGAATGTGCATGCAGGAGAACCCATCACAGATTTGCTGAGACACAAAAGAGAATCCTGGCTCCAGAGTTGGTAGAAACAGGCAATGTGTTCAGTCAGAAAAGGAATGGTCTGTGTAAAATTCACTCTGATTCAAGCTAAATGAGAAATAAGATGGTCAAGATCAAACTTCTTCCTGAGATAAGTTAGAGAAACTAGCTAAAGGCTAGCTGCAGGCTCACATAATTAAAGCTAATAAGCTAACTGTAGCAAAGCCTGGACTCCAGCCAGGATATAAAGCTGTGTTGCAGCTCTGGTAGATGGTGTCCTGGCATTAATGGGTACAGAGCGATCTCTTTCCCTGCAGTCCCTGTTTATGTCTTATCTGTGTCACCCCGAGATACTGTTGTCTTGTAGATACTGGAATGTGCTATAGTCATGACAGATGCTATGGATGGGAGCTACCTAATGAGTTCTAACAGGAAATTACCTCTCTATCCTTAGACTTCTTTTAGAAGATCCAATTATTTCTCTGATTTTCTTCAAAGATAGAAATGGGCCACACTTTGTACAGGTGAGACAATATAGACCATGAGCCAGCAATATGCAGAGGTGGTATAGGGGTCATGATGGTGTCCCAAAGCCTGCATAACATCAGCATGTGAAAAAGGAACAAGGAGCCCAAAGGACCCTAAAACTGACAGGTATAATCTATGTGAGTATCTACGTTAAACTGGCCACCACAGCCATCCCTTGTTGGAGTAACATCTCATGTGGCATCATTAAGGAATAATGTTTTATAACACCTCAATTTGCCCCAAAGTCTCCATCCCTTCATGATGAATGATGATCTATCTCTAGTTAATCACTTCTTCGATAGCAATGTGACATCCTGAAGCTCTGGCCCTTTGCAAGTAAATCCTAGTAATATAGACCTTTGCTTGGTATATCCTCAGTGCCAAGACTCACATGGCACATGCTACTAGTGCTTCACTCTCAGCAAGGAACTCCAGATAACGTTCAGGATGTGAGTTCATGGCTATCTGAAGACTCAAAACTACTTGACTGGGCTCTTCTGATAACTTTGACTAACTAAATACATTTCCTTTACTAGACCTGTAGTTGCTAATTTCACTTCTCTCAACTGAAGTAGAAGTGCTAAGGCATGTAGTGTGTCTGAGCTCCACAGGTAATAACAGGTTCTTTTTTGTGTATATCAAATATGCTTTCAGGCACCTCCACAGGCAGACAAAGCTTGGCAGTGCTACAAATAACACAGTTACTTGTGGACAATATACACATATTGCTGTATGCATAGAGGAAGAGACTGGATGACACTGTAAGGAGCAGAGTGCAGATCTGAGACAGGTATGTAAACATGGTACCTCAGTTTTCTGTATACGCGGATCCTCTGGGAAAATGGCATATGGCTCTAAGCTATTTGTTGCACTTTTCCACTTGGATTGCTGCCATGCTCAGTTCTCTTTTCACTGGGCTATCCTGCCCAGGCAGCTGCAGAACCCCCCCGCCTCAGTCAAGGGAAATACTGAAATTTCTATTGCAGATAAATCTGTAACTTCATTTTATTATTATTGCAGTTCTGGACTGTACATGGGACAGGGCAAGTCTGACCCTCTAAGCCAAGGTTATGTCTGCTTGCATCTTTGGCCTTAATATGGCAAACCTTTCCCCTTCAAAAGAATAAGTGTAGAAAACATTGTTGTATCCAAAATCAAGGTCAATTATAAGATTGCAACAGGCAGTATTTTTCAATAAAATTTCACTGGCAGGAATGAAACTGTATTCTTTTGAAAAGTCATCATGTTACAGGAAGCAATAAAGAAAAACCCCTGTGAAATCCACGAAATGGTCCCTTCTCTGGAGTGTGTAGGAGGAATGCCTAAGCACAGTTTCTTATCACTGTATTCTGCTCAGTAACACAAAAGTGGTGGAGTACTAACCAACCATTACTGTATTAGTATATGAGGCTTACATGTAAGTGGAAATATGGGACACATCCATTCTAGATTAGATAATGTGGTTTAGCAGTCTCACATTTCATTGTCTTTGTTGATGAAGTAGTAGCCTATATGTCTTGGGGTAAATCCAAAGATGATGTTGGTGCTATGTTAGGTAATTAGATCATTTAACCCAGGGTTAAAGCTGTCAGGTACCCATGCATCCAAGACGGACATAATTCCTAATGATTTCTCTAAAATGGATCTCTGAAGCACATGTAGCCAGATAATTCCCTGATGGCCCCACCCTGAGCTAAAAATGCCCGTTTCTGTAGGAACAACTTCCTAGAGATACAAAATTGTCCTAATTTTACTCCTATGGTAAGCAGCAATGTTGCATAGCGTGAGGTTTGGCCTTTTCTCTTCACAAGAGACCTGTAACATTTCCCATTAGCAACTATCTGCTCACACCAGCAGGGCAGCTATTTGATGCTGAGACTGCTATGACAAGTACTTGAACACATAAATAGAATCATGCTTCATAAATGTGACAGTATCACATGGTTGAATGCATGGAAGTGCTGAAGTGGGAAAAATTCTCTTACCCCATAATTATGTGTGTGCTAGTATTACATTCAGTGAAGTAGTAGGCCAGGTTGTACCCAAGAATGAAGCACCTGTGGCAAGCTTTAATTTAAACTATAACTGTGATAAAATGATTACATCAAGGTTTTCCTTCTTGTCTCCATAGTCCAGATATCACAGTAGGCCAAGAAAATATGCTCTGATGAATACTGCAATCACCTGCAATCAGTATTTCTATGTGCAAGAAGATAAATCTCAAGAGACAAGCAGCAGAATTTATTTTCTATCATGCACGCACATATATGCAAAAGACACATTTCGAGATATTAAAAATATTTTCTGCTAAAAAAGACTGATTTCACATTCCTGCAACACAGTATCATATTCTGTAGATGTTTCCAATAGATCGTACCAATGAAACTCTGGAGGCAAGAATATTTGTATGTCATTCTTGCACAGTCTATCTCATCCTAGATATAACAGCAAGAGCACTTCTTGAAATTGTAATAAATGCACCAGTTTTTAGATATGGCTTGATTTCATGCTGTCTTGAAAGAATGATTGGCTTTGATTTTTGAAACCCTGCACACAGCATAAACAGTGCAAAGCAGTCTTTTCCATTTGTAAAAGATTATTAGCCCTTGGAAAATTGTATTTCTATTTAATCTTGTGCTTCATGCCTTCCCTGATACTGAAAATCATTATCAAGTGCCATTTTGATGTGTTACCTCATGCAGTGAATTACTGAAGTCAGCTGAACAGCAACAAACAGAATGAAGGCCAGTCTGCTTGCAGACCTGTATAACTTCACTGATGTCAGTACTACTAAACTTACCTATGCCCAACTTGAATTGAACTCAGATCTTTATTTACTTTGGTAGAAGGCTGAGATTTACATTCTGAGAGTCTGTTCCTGTTCCAGCTGAAATCAATGACAGTCTGCTCTCTCTTCAAGGGGTTTTATATGAGGTCCCAATTCTTGGATGTGATGACATTAAGGTAAAAGATGGTTTTTTTCTTCCTGTGAAAATGATTGATTTAAGACAGTAGAGCAGATTCCTGCTTCACTGGATGGGGTTTTTGTGACAGTGAAGCTGGGGCAGTAATACATGGTAGTCAGGAGAGGCAGAGAGGGAATCGTCCCCTTGGCTGGGGTTTGTTATTGTTTTTCCCTTTGTAGTAGAATTTTTTCTTTTACCTGATTCTGAAACTTTAAATCTCTAATATAAATTGATTTACATCCACTAAGAATCTGGTCCAGAGGTTTAAAATCTTTCTGATAAGCAGTAAAATAGAGTATATTGGCCCTGCAACAGCTCTGGTTATTTGCAAGCTATTTTCCCTGCTTTACAGCAGGGCCATCAGTTGTAGCAATTCTCCAGGGACCTGAACTTCTTACTCTACCACTTAAAAATACCTGGAACATTATGTCAGTGATTCACTGGCTTCCAGCCAGCAGATCCCTGCCCTGATACATGTCCCTCTGTTGCTGATTGCCTTAGTTAGTGCCTGTGAGAGACAGGTGTGACATTAGGACTTCTGTCTCTTCAGAAAATACTCATTACATTAAAGATTTGTCTGCAGTATTCTTTCTTTCTCACTTGTCATTTTGCTTTTGCTTTGGGTTTCCTTTTTCCAGGTTGTAACCAACCCACCAAATCCATAATAATTGAAAAGCAGGTCTGGACATACGGATTCATCTGATTGTCCTGACCCAAGATTACACTGTCACTTAACAGGTGCTTGCTGAACAAAAGGAGATATTATAAATGCTCTGTAATCCTATGGCATCATTTGGCAAAGATTTCAACTTTAAGGTCAGGTACCTGATGTACAAAGAACTATTTCCTTTGTTGTTTGTTCTGAACCTGGTTCCCACCAACTTCATTTGAAGCACCACAGTTCTTGTAGTGGAAAACACAGCTCACAGTTGCTTCCTTTTTACCATCCCCATGCCAATCATGATTTTTAAAGATCTTCATTGCATCAATATGATCATTTTTCTAAACTCAAGAATCATAGTCTGCTCAATTACTTCTTATATCAAAGATGTTTCCTGTCTCAGATTATGCTTTTTGCTCATGGAAACTTCTGTAGTTCTAGCATAACTTTTCTGACATAGGGGGATTAAACCTGCATATTTTCAAGGTGTAGGCAAACCATGGATTCATACAGTGGTATAATAGCATTGTCTATTCCACTCTCTGTTTTTCTTACCAATGCCTAACTTTTTTACTTTGTTGTTGTTTTCTCAAGTGTATTGTACTAAGCAATACACTGATGTATTCATGGTATGATCTCACTTCTGAACATACTGCTAGGCTCAGAGCCCATCGTTTAAGATGTGACATTAGAACTAATTTTGTCCAGGGATCATCACTTTATACTTATCTGCACTGAAAGCTACCAGGTGCTGATAGCCAGCACCTGTACTGGCTATATGCCCAGTATAGGTTCTGGCTATCTACCC
This sequence comes from Bucco capensis, assembly GCA_013396975.1. Lineage (NCBI taxonomy): Eukaryota > Metazoa > Chordata > Aves > Piciformes > Bucconidae > Bucco > Bucco capensis. The sequence goes on along the minus strand of VWZO01008152.1, from coordinate 1,279,154 downwards.
TGCACCTGGGTAGATCTACCCAGGTACTAAATCTTGTGAGTTGTGCAGTTCTTCACAGTCAGTTCATTTATGAATATACTAACCAAAAGAGGCTCCTGCACGCATCACTGTAGACCTTCACTGGTTTCTTCCTGCCATCATACCAACTGATTACTCACTCCTACTCTCTTATTCTTTATGTTCTTTATGTTTTTTTAGAAGCACTAAGGAAATTAAACATGAGAAAATTAACTGAAGACTGTTTAGATGTACAGAGACAGTGCATCATGCAGATGACCCTTATTCAACTCCTTGTGACTACTTCAAGTAACTCTGACGAGCCTGCAAGGTAAAGGCAACCTCTTAACACCCCCCCCCTCCCCCGTGGACTCTTCCCTACTACTGGATAACAGCTGTCTGTTCTTTGCAATATTGATATCCTATTAATGCCAAGGGCAGGCATCAGGATTCCATACCTGGACTTCCATGGCTGTCCCTGAAACTGGTTTATTTTAGTTGTTATCATATCTTACACCTTCAAGTACTCAGGTGTGCCAGGCAGTTCTAAGCACATTATGCGCCACTTTTATTAATCAAATTGTTTAGTTGTGGAGTTCTTCCAGAGCTCTTGGGTGAAGAATAAATGGCATTGGGTGTCATCTCAGTCCTGAAAAATTGCTACTTTTGTCCGCTTTCTCAAGGACAAAAATAATCTCCTCTATTTTGTAGTCACTTCAGTTTCAAACAGATTATGTAATAAGTTCTCCCACAAAGAAGAGTCGGAGCAAAAGAATTGTGCCCATTTTTTCTGCTTTGTGTATTGGTACAAAGGTGCTCTTTAGCTTCTTGGCAATCACCTCATTGTCACTCTTTTTATATGCTGATCATTCAAGGACCCAAGGGATCTCAAGTGAGCCTGTTTTTCCTGACATGCTTCAGGATATACTATTGTTCTTTTGCCAAGAACAAGGAGAGCAAAGCATGGGACTTAGATGTCCGTGGGAAGTAGTGGTTACTAGAAAACATTAAAAAAAAAATCATTCTGTGGGGTTTTGACAAGACTACCTGTACTTTCTGTCTCTTGCTCATTTTGTGAGCTTTAGTTCCTCTCTTTGTCCAGCTGGACATTAATGAAATGTTTCCCAGCTAGTTTTCCTGCCATACATTAGATGGCTTTCTGTGACTATAGGCCTTATCAAACAAGTTCTGTTTGGGTAGTAAAGAGAGATGCGTTAGCTAATCTTACACTGGAGGAAGTCTTGGGTCTAGATCCACGGCCAGCTGCACACCTACTATTCCTTTAAAATTGCTTGTAAATTTTTGTAACATAAGGAAAATTCTGGAAGAAACTCAACCTGCTCCTGTTTCACTAGGTTTGTTTCAGTTTAAGTAGATTATCATAAAGTGATATTGGCAGTTGCCAAGGCAATTGCATAGGGTGCAACTCTCTCCATCAGCTGAACAGAGGTAATTAGATTGAAAATCTGGCTGCATTAGTCTAATCCAATACAGTAACAAATTGTAAAATCAGTTATACATCATATCATCTCAGCACTGTGTCAAATCAATGCCTGTTTTCAGCAAAAAAAAGTGCAGATTGTGCTGGAGATATGACTAATGGGGCTGCTTCTTGGAGTGTGTGTAGCTTGCACTGTAAGGAATGATGACAACTGGTTTCATCTGGAGTGATTACAGCTCAGTGACCACTAGTTAGGCAATTACTCAGAGGAAATCCTCTTGAGGGAAGCAGATCTCAGATTTGAGAAGAAAACCTATCCAATATAAATTCCTTATGTGTGGTAAAAAATAATTTCTTCTCCCAAAAGAAAGAAAAAAAGAATGAAAACAGAATAAAAGACTTACTGAGCCAAGACCAGCCAAATTTCATGTTTCCAATGTGGAAAAAAAATTCTGACTCTTACAGTGTCAGTTTTGATCACCATGATGCCACAAACTTCTCAAACAGATGAGAGAGGGAAGGCAGTTTTGACAAAGTCTTCTGTCATCTCCATCACTAATGCATGGTATCTCCAGAGTATTATGCATTTGGTAAGGTATGCACACAGTTAATGCAATTTATGATGCATGCATTATGAAATGTTGTATCTTGAAATTATCTTAGAATGGCTCTGACCTCCAAGAAGGCTGTTTTAAGCAGAAGGAATGTTCTAATTCAAGAATATGCCTAGGCTATAAATTCAGGAGATTCCCAGAGAGGGGAAGGAGGTGGGAGGTGTTTTGCATTTGGTACTTCAGAGTGCAACTCAAGAAATCAAGGTAGTAAGGTAGGATGTGAATTATTAGAGCCATATTTGAGGAAGGTTTCTCTATTATCTAGTTTGCATTGCAGGACTCAGCCTGCAAAAACCTGGTCTTTAAAAAAAAAAATAAATAAAAAATCCACAAAATGCCTCCCCCTCCCCCCTTTTTTAAAATTCTCCCAAGACTGCTCTGAAGTAAAATCATAGCCATGGCACAGCATGGTAGCTTTTGCTGTTTCTACTGCTTGTAACCCAGACGAGGATCAATTCACAAGAAGAAACAAAAAAGCTGTGTTTTGGAAAGTGCTGTTAATAGCTATGTAAAAAAATGAAATACTTGTCACAAAAAGACATTAGTGTATTTTACTGCTAGATTTTAGTACCTACTGTGTGCAAGGCTGTGAAACACAAGGTCTTCAGACAGACCTTTTAAGTTTCTAAGCAGGTATCATAGCAAGGCTCATTGCAAACTCTTCTCAGAGGACTCTGATGTGGCAGGACTTTTGAATTACTGAGTCAAACCTGCCTTTGATTAAACTTCATTTCTCCCTAGATAGATCTGATGTGTGATCGTCATCAAAATAATATTTTTACATCTGTGCAGAGCCTTTTAAACTGCAGAATTCTCTGTTTTTTATACATGCTATACAAAGAGAATATCAACCCTCAAAAAAAAAGTGCATTGTCATTATCGTTGAAGTCTACCTTGAGGAATTACTGCTAATATTAGCCCATGTATTCAGTCTCTCAGTAAATAAAGAACATTTTATCACATATTTTTATTATAATGGAGTAATGTTTGTGTAGAATACAGTGTCTAATGTCTGGTTCACTACAGAGCCAGATCAAGTCTAACTACCATAGCATTTTTCACTGGTTGAGCTACATCCTTACAGGGATCATAATTTTGGCAGTGATAGCAATAGTAATTTCCTCAGTAAATCACAATACACTCACTAAACAGAACGAGCTTTGCAATTTCCCAAACAAATGGAAAAATTATTTTTCAGGATCAGTAAAGATAGCAATAATTGTTACAGAGCTTATTGCAGTTTATGTGAAGAACCTCAGTTGCGCATGATAGACTATCAGAAGTAAGACAGCAGGAAAGTGGAGTCCATAATTAACAGAAGTGTAGTGTAGTTTAAAAGAACAATGCTGCTCTTGCTAAAAAACAGTTAAAAGTGAAGGAAGTGATGGTGTGACAGCTTCAGAAGCAATGACAGATCACTTCATTGAGATAGCAATGTGAATAATGTTCTCAAAGGTCTGCTTGGAACCAGTATGTTTTTGGTAAGTGCAAAATTGTTTGTTTGTTTGTTTTAAGTTAAAAAGACCACTAATATTCCAATATAGAGAGATGTTAAAAGGTTCTAATAGTTGTTCCTAACTGTGTGGGTAAATGGATAGTCTATTAGTTTGTTGTCTACTTGCTTACTTTGAAAGCAACAAGAAATTGCATCAGGAATAATGGAAGATATAAAAAAAAGTTTTAATCATAAAGTAGTGCAAGTTTTGACAAAAATTAGTATTTGCAAGACACCATTTTTGCCAAATGTTTTTTTGAATTACAAGGCACTTTTCACTTTGTCACCCTTGACTGCATGGAAAAGTTGAGGAATTTCTCTGCAAGGTGGTCATCTCCACAAGCCTGCAAATGAAGGAGTCTGAAAATGTTGATCTTATGATAGAAGCTATTTGTTTGTACTTTAGCCTACAATTACTTATTTGGCTAAGAGATGGATGCTGAAAAGACATTTTGAATAACTGATACTTCATTCTCTACTCTTCTTTCACAGTGATAACTTTTTAATTAGAATAATGAAAGTTTATAATGCCTTATTTAATGAAATACAGAAACTTGTTTTCTAAACATAATGTTCAGGAAATACTAAGAATTTAGACTAAGCCATCGCAGTGAACATGTTATCAGTGTAAGTACAGAAAATGCCCTGCTCGCATTTCACAATAGATGTAACCATCTATTTAAAATTTTCTGAAAGAAGATCTGTGCATCATCATCATCATGGCTAGGCTTCACGAATGAAGATCCAGGGAGGGCTCTACCCACGTTTTTTACAAGCGCGCTGATGGCTGAAAAGGCCAATACAAGATAGACAAGACCAGTTGCAAAAGGCACAGCAGAAGGGGGCTCCTTAGGTGGTATATTATGCAAGACACAATTCTTTCTACGTTGTCTTTTCTCCTCAAGAGTGATCCTGCGTGCTTTCTCAAAAATATCAGCAGCATTAAAAATAGTGTGTCTCCAGACCTCCCGATTGGAGGCCAGAGTAGACCAGTTAAGTTAATCAATATGGCCAAGGCTGAGATGTTGTTTCAGGGAGTCC
>VWZO01008152.1:1256189-1273931 GCA_013396975.1 Bucco capensis | reverse complement strand
AAGAGTTCAGCTACTGAGTCTCTCTTCTTTTAAAGAAACAGTGTCCATATCCAAATTCAAAAGTTCAAAAGGGAATATGACGTACACTGTTAAATTTTAATCACTCCAGGACACTTACCATCCAAGGAGATGAGGCTACCTAGGTAATTAAACTGCTGGACTGATTTAAGCTCTGAATCGCCAATGATGATATGAGGATGATGGAAAACTTCCTGAGGTGCAGGTCGGTATAGAACTTCTGTCGTCTTTAAGCTAACTTCCAGCCCAAAAAGCTCAGCAGCGGCTGCAAAGCAGAAAGTTAAACGCTGCAGAGCTACTTCTGTACGGGCAACAAGGGCAGCGTCATCAGCATAAAGCAGCTCCCGGACAAGACAGTTTAAGGTCTTCAATCGCCTTAGGTTGAATAGGCTTCCACCAGTACAATATCTAATGTAGATACCATCCTGATCATCAAATTCTGCCGTGGCCCTTTGGAGCATCATGCTAAAAATTTTTAAAAATTTAAAATTTTCTGAAAGAAGATCTGTGCACCAGTATAGGTAACAATGGTCCAGACCTCTCTTTGATAGTGGCTGGAATTATGGATTCTTCTATATTGTTCAACATTAGTGTCTTTTAGTTAATACTTGTAGAGACATGAAGTACTAGTGTATTGTTCTAGATAGCAGCACACTGTAACAGGCCAGTGAAACTCTAAAAAGCAGTCCAGAAGGATAGTTAACCTAGGAGCAATGAACTGAATTTTTGGGGTGATAAGCATGTTTAATTGTATAAATAAAAGAGATTAGGAGTGATCTAACTTATTTCTCTCAAAGAAGCAGTGTCCCATATAGCAGTATATAAAGGCTGAACATGCATTTGGTGCTGGACACTACAGAATGAATCCATAAGAAAGGAAACTACTCGGTTACCATATATGCATATCCCAGGGAAAAAATACTGGGCTTGAATCATCTATGTAATCTAGAAATCAAGGGTGGAGAAAGAACGATGAATGTGAAGCTAAAGAACAGCCAAATCAAGATAAAACAAGACACTTGTTCTTGTGATAGGAGTGATTGAAACAAACTATCAGGCAAAGTGATGGATTCTCCATCTTTCAATGTCTTCCAGAACAGGCATGTTCTCTGAAGATGTGTCTTTTTTGCCAACTACAAGTAACTCAAATGACAGTTTGAAGAACATTGGCTGATGAGGTGATACTCAGAGGACAGTTTGAAAAGCACTGGCTGACAAGCTGAATATCTTCTCTAGACTGAAACTCCCTCAATGTGGTGCACTGCCACAGATCTTACAGGCAAGACACAAAATATGAAAGATAGCACTGCTTTCTTTTGCTAGCTAAAGGAGGGAAGAGGACCAATAAGGACCACAATGCACAATGCCTGAGAGAAGTAAAGGTCCTGTGCAGGTACATCTAAAACAAATAGGCTGTGGGTGCAAGGAGGACATGTGAGCCTCTCTATGATGCTTTACACATGAAATCCCCTATTAGATTGTGCATATATGCATAAACCAGAGCAAATCCATAAAGCTGCAGCAGGACAATTAAAAGGAACCCTCTCTGTATGGGAGGCTGAGGATCTGAGATGAAAATTAAAAACAATGCTGTAAAATGTACTGATATTTGTGCAGCTACAGTACAGAAGGCACATGTGGCAGGTGCCTGCCTGCACACACTCATTTCTCTGATCAGCTACTTTTTCAAGGCATAAGGCTCTGATGAGCACACTACATGTTCACCTGGTGTGAGGAAATAGCTTGGTGCTTTACCACAGGGAACAAGACATGCCCCAGCTCAAGGGCTGAACTCATGAGCTAACCACAACCTACAGAGCTGGTAGTGCCGCCTTAATCTAGGGGAAACTACTGACTTCCAGCCATGCCCTTGCACCCATGCAGCTCACCTGTCTGGTTTGGTTTGGGAAGCTATGTTGGCAGTCTCTGTGTGGTGTGTGGTGTTTTTTATGCCCTCACAGACAGGCAGCAAAGGTGGAACAGCAGAACTGGTAGTGGCTGGTTGTCTTAAAACAGGAAAATGTGAACGCCATGTAGCTGCACCTCTAAGCTGTTTTGTGGAAATGTCACTACAGGATATATAGAAGAGGGAGGGCAAGACCCAAGTGAGTGATTCACAATCCGCAAAGTCTATGCAAAGGTTTTCTAAACAGGAGTCAGTGCTATCATTACCTTGCGAAGGTTCAAATTTTTGTCATTTCCTTGGCGCTACCATTACAGTGATCCTATCAGTGGAAGAGCACAAGCTACTCTGAACTGTTATGGATTGGCCATTAGCATAGAATCCTATTGATTCCCCATCTTTTTTTCCAAGACTGAGCTATGTAGATGGACTAGAAATATCATCATTTAGCACTGAGTTTAAATTGAAAGTATTACAGTTTGTTTTCAGTGCGGTTTGCCTCAAAGTAGTGTGAATAGCAGGAAATAGTCACAAATATGTTTGAGTCTTAAAAGTCAGTGTGTTTGGGTGCTAAAAATGACTTTTCACTCCATAGTGGATAGGAAATTTCTGATAGATGCTTCTCAAATGGAAGTTAGAGAGATACAGCTGGGTTTGCTTTTTTCCTGCTAGATATTCAGCAAGCAAGACTTCTCTTTAAGGTGTTTTATTCTATTCTTTTCCTAGTTATGCCCTTTGAGCTATCTGTGCAAACGTGGTTGTACGATGGGAAAATAAGATGAAAATTATGTGAAATGCTAATTTTAAAAACAAAACCCTCCTTACTCTGTAAGATTGGACTTGGGAACCTCTGCCTAGGCAGGGGCTGCCACTTTGTCTTTCACTTGGTTTGTACTTGAATGTATAATTTAGTCTAGCTTTGCTCAAAACTTGGCTATATTTTGAACTCAGCTCAAAGTTTCTTATCATCCTACCCCCAAAGAAAGCCTTGCAGCATCAACAGTCCTATGCTTTACATTTGTTCAAAATTGCACCCAGAGCCAAAATTCAAGATCCTTATGACCCAGTCTTGGTTATCTGTATGCAGCCCAGAAATTATTTAGGTATCAGTTAGGTATTTTGTCCCAATTTCCAGCTCTTTTCCTTTGCTTTGTTAACAAACATCTGTTCANTTTTTTTTTTAGCCTTATTAAATAACTGGGATGTGGCTCACTGGCACTGTATGCTCTATTGCTTCTTGAATTAGGCAAGTTCTGAGTGGATTGTTCTTTGAATGATGCTTGCAAATTCATATGAGTACATCCGTCCCTGGGGATGCACATAATCTTCTACTTTCCCATCAAGGGGAGTGTAATTACAATGGAGTGTGCTGTGACAGATACGGGTATTATAGACAAACTGTAAGCACTTTCTGAATGACTCAGGCATGAGTTTTCTCTCCTACCAAACACCAACAGAATGTTCTGTGTATCTCTATATTGTAAGTTATCATCTTGGTATCAGTTCCCATTCATTCTGACACGGTGTTTTAGCTAAGCATTGATAAATGTAGTAGCTATGTATATGATCCTTCCTTTTTCTGCTCATCTGTTCCTGCCTCCCTTCCTCTGCTCTAGTTGTGACTGGGAGCTTTTATTTGTTTTCAATGGAAATCCGTCCAAATTTTCATTTATCACGAATGTCATCCAATCTTTCATTTCCTGCCTTTTTATGCATTTCTAGGTTCAGCATTGTTTTCCATTGAGAGAACTGTCTTGAACCTTTGCACCTTTTTATTATGTATTAATGTAACTGTTCAAATCACACAGCTCATGGCTCACTTCTCTACAGAGTCCATTTCTTTATTATTACAAATCTGTAGCAAAATGGAGAAGCACTCTGCCTTGCAGTACATTTTACACTTACATGAACATACAGACTGAAGACTTCTTATTCCTAGAGGTCTTGCTTTCTTGTAATTCATTTCATGCTAAATAAAATGAAGGGCTATCCATTTTACCTCTGACTTGGAAATGATGAAACACAAGAAAGCTCAGAAATGAAAGCAAATCTCCACTGAAGTTTGCATGGCTTATTTTTAATGGAAAAAAAGAACAGTAAACCTATAGTTTTTTGCATCCAAATGAAAATGGAGCTAGAGGAACCTAATGTCCATGTATCCTTTAAGATTATTCTGTCAAGTCTAGTTCTGTTTGGTTTTTTTTTTCTTTGTCCCATTGATGATTTCCCTTTGATGAATCCATGCTGACTACTCCTGATAATACTCTTATCTTCCATGTGCTTAGAGATGGCCTCCAGGAAGAGCTGTTCTATCACCTTTCCAGGGATTGAGGTGAGACTGACAGGCTTGTAACTCCCTAGGTCCTACTTCTTGCCCCTTTTGAAGACTGGGGTGACATTTGCTCTCTTCTAGTCTTCAGGTACCTCCCCTGACTGTCATGACCTCTCAAACATGACTGAGAGTGGCATAGCAATGATAACTGGCAGTTCCCTCAGCACTTGCAGGTGCATCTCATCAGGGCCCATGGACTGGTGTGTGTCAGGCTTGACTAAATGGTGTCTAACCCAATCCTCCTCAAACAAGGGAAAGTCTTAATTTCTACAGGCCTTGTCCCTGGTCTCCTAGGTCAGGGATTTCTGAGTGCTGGCCTTGGCAGTAAAGACTGAAGCAGAGAAGGCATTCAGTATCTCAGCCTTCTCTGCAACTGCTGTGGCAAGCATCCCTGTTCCATTCTGTGGAGGGCCTGCATTTTCCCTGCTGTTCCTGTTGGTTTTGATATATTTGTTTCTTGCAGGCATGTTTGTGTACATTGGCAGCAAATGCAAAGAATCTGCCAAATGAAGAATTCCCTAGTCTAATCCTCCCTATAAACCTCATTCCAACCCTTTCACTGTAATGGCCCTTGCAGGGAGGAATTTTGGTATGGCTTTTCTACCAGGAGATATATGCCACAGCTCCTGGTATCCCAACCTGAGTGAGGTAGGATTGCTCAGGCCTGCCTGTATGTATCCAGCCATGGAAATGTGGGCTAAGCCTCTTTCTTATTACTTGTTTTGTGTTCATGGAAAATGTAAACTTTATAGACTACATCACAAACTAAGTCACACTTTAAACTGTCTCTCAGTATTGGTCTTAGTCTAATATTATACAGTTTCCCATGTTCAAGAATAACCTGTAATAGGCAAAAGGAATCCTCTTTCCCTGTGGGATGGGGACGTGGCATATGCCATTCCTTCAGAGAACAGAAATAAGGGAATACATCTCCTGGCTCTAGTCAGATGCTACAAGAACGGAGCGTATGGCTTGTTCCTAGCAGCAGCTTTGTGAGTAGGTAGGTAGGATTTGTTTGCAGATGTAATGAATGGTTGTGAACAACAGTCTTGGCTGGAAGAGGAAAGACTGCATTTGCAAGGTAAAATGTTTGGGGTAAGTCACACAAGTGACTCCAATCTCCTTCAGTGTAGCTGTTTACGTGATGTGCCACTGAACCAAGAAATAGGCAGGAAGGACAACCTTAAAAGAATGAGGTGAACAAATTTCTTTCTCAGTGGCTGCTTTTGCTGTGTTGACTGCATGACTGTTCAATTCAGCAGTTTGTTAGAATGAAATTCATTTCAGATCCATGTATTTTTTCCACATTTTGGGTTCATATTTACATTTGTTAAGGTTAATAGATCTGACAACTTCTTCATGTTCTCACCAGGGAGCAGTCACTGACAAACCGTGGGAGGTACTCAGGCAATATTCTCCACAGAAAGTAAAATCTCTGCATCACATGGCTGTTACATATTCCTGCCTTGTAACACTCAGTCCTTGTTGGTGCAAGTGGGGCTGGTGCCCTTGACTTTAGCTCAGCAATGCTGATTTGCACCACCTGCAGATGCTTACTCTTGCTACTCATCTTTCCAGTGGTCTTCAAATAACAGTGGTTGAGCCTCAGTGATTCCTAAATGCACTACTTTGTTCTTTTAGATTCTTACTTGGTGCCTTTGTTGTTGTTGTTCTGAAATGTTTCTGTTCTATGCTTGTGCTATGGAGCCCCAACTTTTAAGTGTTCTGTCTTGCCTTTCAAACCTCATCTGCAAAAAGCAATTTTTTAAGAGCACAGGGAGAAAGATGAGGTCAGGCAAGAGGTGCCTTTGGCCACTTGTAAGGTTGCATGCCATTAAAAAGGAAAATATTACAGGAAGCCAGGAAGTTCATTCAGGAGAGAACTGAATTGAATTTCGAGGGTAATACATAATCTGGGGAAGTATGAATCTGCATTCCTCCCACCAGTGTCAAGGCTCTCAGGAGATCTGAGGCAGGGATGCTAGTGAGTCTGAGACATTATTCTTTCAACTTTCCTCCTCTTTCCAGCCTCCACAGAGGACTACACAGGCAGCTTTAAAGATTAAAGGAGACAAGTAAGACCAAAGACGTTAGCTCTTTTGAGCTGAACTGCAGTAAGTGGTCGTATGCCTGCACTTAACCTAAAGAAAATGTGAACTAAAATGCAGTACCTAAATGGAGGAATTTAAGGTAAAATATTTTATCTGCTTTTAAACCAATATAAACAGTATGTCTAGGTCCTGTGCTTAAGCTAATGTGTGGTATCTTGCTACTGAGGGAACCAAGTCCAAACCACATAAAGAGTACTCTCTCTTCCCCTTCTTCCAGGTTCGGTACAAGTAGGCAGGAACTGAAAGCTGGTGATAGTATTTAAAAGTCTGCTTTGCAGACTAGGGTTTCTAAAGATTCATCCCCAAAGCTTGCCAGGCTTAGATAGTTTCATTGCATTCTTTTGTGCTCTTTAATGTAGTCTAGTTCCATCACCGAAGCGCTCGCCCATGGAAAAAAATCTTCTACCACAATGCCTTGGCATTAGAGGTCTCCATAATAAATGTCTCCCAAAAGTAGATGATAGTTAGAGTAGTATGAAGAGCTCAAGTTCTTGGTGTTAGTGACCTTGTGGTGAAGAGGGTAAGTCAGCCTTTATTAGCACCTTGTATTAGCCTGTGTGACAGATGATACTGCTCTTTCCATGGGAGTCCCAGCCACAAATGCATGTGGCCAAGTACTAATCACAGTTGTTTATTTGCAGATCAGTCTTCCTCTCACCATGCCTATCTCATTCCTCCACCTCCAGCTCCATCCCCTGTATCCTCTGCTGTCTTGGAAGCTTGAGAGCAGAAATGTCATGGCTTGCCATCAGTGGATCTTTGTAATCTTATGTCATATCTTGTTTGCCATGTGGGTTTCTTTGTTTTGTTGTGGAGTTTGGGGGGTTTTTTTTGTTTGGTTGGGTTTTTTTTCCTTTTAAATCAGGAATTTCTAGTGCACAGCCTCTCTGCGAAGTTTTAATTTAGCTTTTTGTCAGACAAATCTCATATAGGGACTAATGCAGGAGGGAAGATTGGGTGAAAGTCACATAAGGTCTCAAAGGTTTGGCCTTAAGTGAAGATGTTAAATACAAATGCAAATAAGAAAGACTGCAGGGGGAAGGACGAGGAGAAATGCTGGCTTGTATACAGATTTTTTCAGGGATAAATAAATTCAGAACATTTTAAGATACAGCCTGAATAGAATATAATGTTGTATTTGTCCTCAGTTTTTATTACACCTTAGAAGAGTAAAAAACTGCCTCATCTACAAGGGCTTAGACTATTATGAGCAAAAATGAGCTTTTCTTGTCAGTCCTAATAGCTTTCTTTCTGAAGAGATAGCTGCACTGGGGTAGATGTCACTTGTTCCAGCAGTTACAGAGTAGCACTAGTTAACCACAAGTTTCTCTCTGTAACTCAGGTGGCACATTAGAAATACAGACACCTTCAATGGTATGCTGTAGTGTATCAGTTACAGCCATATATACGTAGCTATAGATGCACATGTAAGTGTATACAGAGAAGAGGAAAAGGCTGAAAACAGGTAGTCCACAAACTGTTGTGCTCCATCATTTTAAATAAAGCAAAACTTTATTTTAACTAAACTTTTCATAGAGTTAACACAACATTTGCTTAAAATACTCTTTATACTAATATATTAATACATCAATATAAAATACAGAGCATATGTACTATATATAGGTTCACAGCAGCACTGAAGATGTGAAGTCCCTAAACCCGCAGGTTTATTTAACCTCTGAGCTTAAAGAGCAGCAGCACACTTTCTTAGGCACCACTAGATGGTGACATGTTTAATGAGTTGTTGACTTCTATCCTCAAGTACATTTTTTATTGGAATGAAGCAGTATCATGATATTAATCTGCACTATTAATAAACTACCTCTAAATATATTGCCATAAACATCCTGCTAGTTGTAGGAGATTCTGTTTGGGATTTTTTTATATATTTGTATAATTCAAAACTTCTTTTGGTTTGTTTTGTTAATAGGGGCTGCAGAATGTCATGTAGAAATGATTAGGCTACAATTCAGATGCCCCCTGAGCCAAAAAAAAAAGAGCATCCAAGGTTTTCTTCAATTATGTAATGGCATGTGCATCATCTTGTATAAACAGTAAGCCTTCCCCCATCAGGCAAAACTGTCTCCCCCGTTGTGTGTTGTGTTGCCACTCAGAGCAACCTCTATTAAATAACCTGCTATTAAAAGACTACTTCAAAGTCATACTTGGCACCTTTCCCTACATGGTTGCAGCAACAAGATCAAACAAAAGCCCTTTGTTTGGCAGCTGTAGTCTCGCTCTTCAGCTGAACAGGAGATCAGACTCATCAACAACAGGCTGTACCAAAGACCCACTCACCTCTTCCCTCCAGTGACACTTGTTGCTATTAATACTCTTCATCTGGTATAAAGGATGAGAAAAACTTCAGCCTCAGTTATGTGGTGAAAGTTCATTGATGACTATGCATTGAATAAGGAAAAGTAACTTTTCTCTCTCTCCTGTTAATGCATCATTGAGATTGGTAGTTATTTAGAGCTGAATTTGCCTTTTTTGTACAACATATTTTGCATTTGTACACAAAGGGGACCTGTCTCTGGTGGTTTAGCCCAGGCTTCCAATTTTTATCAACAATAGCACAAAATAATAATTCATTGCAAGAAGTGATGCCTGTCTGTAATTTGCTTGTTGTTTAACAGATTGTGACATAATACAGTTGGACTTGATGATCCTAAAAGCTTTTTCCAGCCTAAATGATTCTGTCATTCTATATAGGTTATGACTTTCAAAAGGAGCTAAAGAATGATACAGCCTTGAAGGCCTTGGTTCCTGAGAACCAGATTCCTTTAAGAACTTTTGAAGTCTGTAATTACAAATCAGTTCTGGCATATACAATGAACTCCCTTTCTGTAAGTGATCAGTGAATATTTTGATATAGATATTCCTTTGATTTGTAGCCCAGCAGTGTGACCAGGTATCCCCTTGCTTTACTTGTGCTGTCACTGCTAGATGACTCTGCCATTACAAGAGTCTTGTTCTCTCCACCAAATCAGATTTTCTTTTCTCATCAAGTAAACTTCAGCCTGTAAACTAGCATTTGTTTTCTGGGAGCATTAACACAAGCTAAATTTTTCTTGTGAAAATTATTATGGAAAGCCAAACCACGGTTTGACTGAATCAAATGTGCCTGAAGAGCCACCAAGTCATCTGAACATTGTTCTCCTGGTCTTCACCTACCTTCACTGTTGATTGATCTGTTACAGAAAGGCCCTGTGCATGGCTGAACTCCAGGCATTTTCTGGTACAGTGTTTATTAATGCCTTGCCAAGATGAAACATTTCGAAACAAGATTAGCATAAGTGTTTACAAGCAGAGGGTTAGCTCTAGAAATAGACAATCAAAAGATATCAGAGCAGGAAGCTCTTCATGGGAAATTATTTGCAAGAAACATATTCTCCCCCCTCCCCAGTTGTGCTTAATGTTTTCCTCCTTGCATCAGGTTTACTCTCCAGTTCAAAGCTTAAATGAGGTAAACATGTTTGCTTACTAAGGTACAGCTCTGTTTATTTTCTGCTACCTTTCTGCCTGCAAAACTGTCTATTGATTTCTTTACCTGTGTTTTTTTTCTTCTAATGACTAAGCCTTAAGCTGTGCCAATGCTGGCAAAACAGAGTATGTCTATGCCACATTGAAGTGGATATAAGAGGAATTTTTTCTGTTTACATTGAAGTAATCTCTGATCATGTCTTGCTAAGCAGAGACTGCTCTTGTAACCAGCCATGTGGGAATGGAAGTGTCCTGAGAGAGCAGAAGCTTTAGAGGCACACAGAATTTATACTGAGCCCACGCGCTATTGGCCAAAGTCAATTTACATGCTTTGGACTGTACTAAATAGGATCACAATTTTTAAATCTAGCTTTCTACCCTGGCAGGATGTGGTTTTGGGAGACACAACAGTCTTTTATTTTCCATTCTGAGAAAACAACCACCAGTATCTTGGTTTTCAGAATGGGTATACAGCCAGGTCTTGTAAATGTACAGCTAATTTGCAGTGTCCTGCTGTGAGCCTAGAGACACAGTAACCAGAACCCACAATGAGACCAAAACTAGCTTTGGACAGACATGTCTTTTGAAGCAAATAGACAAGCCAAAATAAAACCAAAACCCAACCCAAAAGCAAGTAAAAAAGTTGCAAAGGAGAAAAGTTAGAAGAAAATGGTGATTATTCCTTATGCTATTTGAAACAGGAGCTTTTGCTAGACCCTAATCTGTATTCTACCTCTCCTTTCACTTCATGAATTTTGAAACCCAAGACAAAAATTGGTAGCTTAAAAAATTGCTCCCATTAAACGATTTTAGAGGGTTATAATCTAACATAGAAATATGTTCTAATTCTATCTTGCTTTCACTAGCTAAAGGGATTTTAAAGAAATATATGCAATGGCAAACTATCTGTGTACATGCCTTCTAGCTAAGTATCAGCTGTAGATTTAATCCTTATAGAAAATATGCATAACGTAGACTAGAGCTTATGTGATTTTTCTGTTTTCCTGTTGAATAAAGTATCTGGGAACAACGAATGCATTACACTGCTTCTACTAATGCTGTAGCCTGTCCCTTTGTTTAATTACTGCAATTAATCTTAATCTGTCTTTGTTTGGCAACAGCTAGGTTAGGAAGAACCAGCTGAATGCTTTTAATAGAGACTGCTGTTTTGATCACTAAACTCACAGTCTTTTCTTTGACTGATAAAAAAATATTCAGTACTTTATTGCAATCCAAGTGGAAGCTGTACAGTTCTTCAAAATACAATTGTGTATTACTAAGGGAGTGGGAAAAATATTTGCTACAAAGGATTATTTTTGTAAATAGTAGAAAAATGAAATTTAGTGTGTCTAGAACATTTTGCCCTGTTCTATCTCTAAAAATGACACAGCTGTGTTTCACTTTGTACAAAGCACTCATACAAGCATTTAATTCACCCATTGTAAATTGAACTACATAAAGATGATGTAATAATTAGGTCTGAAACAGATGGAAGGCCTACTTTAGATAATACACTCACTAAAATAGCACATGCTGGCTTCCTTAAATTCTTTATATTTTAGTCTGTAAAGCTGTACTTTGATCAGATGACAGTTACCGAAAATAATAGAATAGGCAAGATTTGCACAAAATTTTCTGAGACAGAAGCTCTTCAGATTTGCAGTACTGCATTTTTCTAGGCATTGCTGTATATTGCTAGAGCGCCATGTACAAGTTCTTGATTTTGATTCTAGGAGAACATAGTGAAATGTACCAATCTCATTGAAACAAGTTTCAATTTTTCTTTTGAGTGTCAATGAGTAGAACTTTACCCCATGACGGTGAAGGACTATAAACTGCTCTGGTTTCAACTGGGCAAAGGCCAGCCAAGACTGTGCATTGCATAGAGAGGATGGAGCATGCTGTCCAGATAGTCACACCTCCAAAGATAAGCCCTCTACTGCAAATGGGCCTCCAGCATCTCTGTAAGAAAATAATGTTTTGTTCCCTTTCCAATACGTATCCTTGCAAAAGCCCAATTAAGCAAAGTTGTCTACTGTTTTCAGCAGCTCTGGCCATGAGAAAGAGCTGGTGTTCTATCTGGCATAGCAGGTCAAAGCCAAGTCTGAACCTCACCTGGGAGAGAACTGGAACTAATACAGCATTTTGTAGAGCAGACCTTGCCTCATGCCATGCAGCCAGATCTCCTGAATGAGCAGGTGATCACAGCTTCTGCAGACTTCAGAGACAGCCTTGATAAGAAAATACTCAGTGGTAGTGACAAAGGCATCAAGTATTGCAAATGCTACAGAAAAAAGTTGGTCATGGTACCTTTGCTATTTCTGTGTTGAAGATTTTTAGGGTTTATAGGGGACATGTCAGTATTTGTTTGTGCCAGCACTATATGAAAGTAGTTGGTGTGCTCAGATCCTGCAATCTAGATAATTTTCTTTTCAGAGTGACTGTATGCCTGACCTCTATTCCAAAAGTATTTGAAATATTTAGAAACCTTCTGGGTCTTTTGACCTTCTGTGTGTCTTACTGATGTCCAGTTGCATCTCACACAGTTCTGCCTGCTATGAGGTAACTTTTTAATATTTGCACATTGTACTACTTGCACCTGCCAGTGCACAACTCAGGTCAAGACTAGTGTTAGGGAAAACTGAAATGGTTGTATGGATTTGTTTGGAAAAAGTCAGTGTCTGTGAAATCAATGTGGTGAGGTTTTCCTCATGCACAATTTTGTGTTGGCTAGCCCAGGTAGATAGGGTTGAAGAAAACCCTCTGTGGACTTATAAACCCTTTAGCAGGGGGCTCTCTGCTCCAGCGAGTCACGTAGTTTAGACCATTGTTTAGACTCAGTATGAATGAGAGCCTCCCTATTAGGGAAATAGTATTAATACCCCTCAATTTAATCAGCACAGATTCACCGAGCTGTGACTGAGCAACCATCATGTGCTCCCTGAGGGCCCATTTCAGCAAGATGCTTGCAACATGTCCTCCACAGGAAGGCAAGTCTAAATCATGCATATACACTTAAAATTACTCCAGGAGTAATTAGTTCAAATCTAATAATTTTAAAAGCAAGACAAGGTTGGGTTTTTTCACTTGAGGAAATATTCAGCATCTATATATTATTATAAACAAACCTCAGCAGATAATTACTGTTTTTTTTTCTTATTACTGTGTCAGTCAGGAATACTGCAGAGAAAAATTGTCTATGGCCCAAAGAGCTTACAAGCCAAGCATAAGATAATGGATAGCAGATGAATGAGATGGAGGTGTTAAAGTTGTTTCAGCAGTGAAACTAATAAATAAATGCTTTCAAATAAAAATCTCAGGATTGAACACATAGCTGCATCTGACCCCAAATGAGAGCTTGTTAGGGGTGCCTGGAAAGGGGATGCAGAGGAAATGAACAGCTGGATTTTTCACAAAGCTGCTACAGATCCTAGTGCTGGCATCTCTCTTACCCACTGGCTCACAAATAGGTATCTTCTTGGCTTGTTTCTGCCATTAGTTGGGGGCTCTCAGCTTCACCTTTCACTCTACTGTACTTGGTATTGACCTCAGGACCCTGGTCCAACAGAGGTCTTTGGCCAAGACAACTGCACAGAAGTTTTGTGACTTGCTCTTTCCTTTTAACTATTGTAGCTAAAACTAAAGTATCTGATGAGAGATATTCTACAAGAAAAATTTTACAGTGGGCTCTCATCCCACAATGAAACCACTCACCAGGGAGATGGAAATGGGTTTCACCACCCTCAGCACCTGGGTAGCATTATCTACTTCTAGCACTGCAGCATATCAGGCTAGATCTGCTGTTAAGACACCACAGGATTTTGTGGATGATTCTGATAGCAGAAAAAAAACAACCCATGAAGACTCACATTTAACAACCGAGTGTTGGAGCCTCCTAAAGTAGGCTGATCCTGAGATAGAAAAAAAATACATACACACACACACATACAGCAAGAATCCTCTGTGATATGCTCTGTGAGCCTTCATATTGAAAATAAGCAGCTCGTTTGATGTAATACTGAAGTAGGAACCAACAGAAGGATTCAAAGATCTGACTGAAGGTCTTCTTGTTGAATCTGTTGCCTCCCAGAACAGAAAAGCAGAGACAGGTTGTGAGGTTTTGTACTGTTGTAGGTTTGAAACAGAGTATTACTCATAAGAGAGGTTGAAATCAGACATTCAAGTCATCCCAAACAGGTTTTTGTATGTTCTAGATACTACTCTCCAGAGCATTTCTGCTACATTTGCAATGCATATATTGTAGAAAAAAAGTATTTTGTGCACGCTTCAGAATGCAGTCTTCTCTACTACTGCCCTTTTTCTTCATCTGTCATTCTGCTAACTGCAGGCATACTGCAGAGATGTGTCCTTTTGTTTGGTTTACAGATTCTTCACAAAAACCATGTTTGTTGTTTGGCATTATTAAACAGCTGATTTTGCAGAAGCATATTCAAGGTTTGGATTGTTTGCCAGCAGTTTGTAATAAGCCAAGAAAATGCAACAACTTATAATCAAATCCATTCTGACTACATTAAGATTACAGTAGAGAAAGGAAATTAAACAAACAAAAAAAAGTACTGCAAAAGTACAGCTAAGAACAATGAAGATATCTGAGCAATGCTGTAAACACTTACTACTACTTACATAAGTACCACTTGTCTATTTACTCTCAAGCCTGGGACTGAACAGACTTTCCTTTTAAGGCTGCCCTCAGATAAAGTCAGCCTCTGTTAATATGGAATCACATTAAATATAAACTTGTTTCTCAGCTGCTCTCCTACCGATACCAAAATCATTCCTTAAGTAGCCAAACCCTTCAGTCCTGACAATTTTTATTATTGCACAAACAGAAATGCAGCTAAGATGATAAAGGAATCTATTAACCTTAGGAAAAATAAATATTTAATACAGATAAATTTAAAATTTAAAGGAAAATACTAATTATCATAGACACACAATGGAAACCCAGTATTTAAAATGCACTAATGCAGATATGTTTGTATTTCCCAGTTCTTCCTCATTTGACATTTGCTGTGGGAGAGTGGATGGAGGTGGCTGACAACACCAGCCGTCTGCCCTGCACACCACGTTGCTGCCTGGCCCACGCTCTGGCAGCAGCTTTATCTTGCCAATATGCAAACATGAAGGGCTGTTACAATGATCTGCAAGCTCTGACCATTTAAAGAAACATCCTGGTTACTGAAAAGTACGTTTTGAAAGGAATGGTCTCATGCGATGATTGCTATAAAAAGTCTGTCTTTCTCTGTCAGCATCTCTTGATGAAAATTTCAATAGGAGACTTCAGGTTATTGGGACAAAAAGTAAATTGAGAATTTATTCAACTAGCTGCTATGCCATTAAGATCAGTAGCTTTCCCAGAATCAAATTTGTCTAGAAAAGAATTATTCACTGTGTTCTCAAGAGGAAGGATTGTATTTCAGCATTTTGCTAGAGAAGGCTGCTGAGGCAGAAAGAGAAAAGAGAGAGAGAGTGAAAATAAATGGCATGCTGTGCAAGTGATATAGTCCTCCTTTCTTCTCTGCATGATTCAGTCCTCATCAGTTTTTAATAAACAGGCTTCACTGAGATTGCCTTTCAGAAGCTGACGACTGGAAATGCATCTCTCACCTATTTCCCTGCCACAGCTCCAAACACAGCAAATGATTCCCACGGAATAGGGACTCTGAATAGCTGGAAATCATTACTTTTCCCCTAGGTTTCCCCTCTGATCATTTTGCCATTCAGGCTTAAGGAAAACTAGTTAACATTGTAGCATTAAACCAGTAACTAGCTGCCAAGAGGTACAAGTAAATTAAGCTTATTGAAACTGAAGAGACCAGCTCTTTCCATCAGTACTTTTACACTGCACTGAAGCTGGTGGGAAGCAGTCATGGACCTATCCTACTAGGGAAGACCTGGTCATATGAGAATTATTTCTATCTGCTCTCTGCAGGGTTTTCTGATCCTCTGTACCCAGGAAGTAAAAATTAGTTGGAGGGTTAATTCTTATTCTTCTTAGGCACAGCCTTCTTGATTACAGCTAGCATTACCACTGCCTTCTGGGAATTAAGTCGGTGCCTTTGAAAATGGAATCACAAGAAGGGCTGCTGGTTTTGCAGCAGTTTTCAAGACCTGAAATGTGTTTCAGGCTTCATAGAAAGAAAACTACAGAGCCTTTCTTCATACACAGAAAATAGCATGACAGCGACCTTTTTTCAATGCAAAACATAAGAAGCTCAGCTAAGCACATAGACATGAATTTCCTGGGAGAAGGACCCCAGTGGTAAGCTCTGCAAGGAGGAGAGAAAGCAACTGAAGGTCTCATGGGTCAGCAGTTGGCCCCAAAAGGGAGGTGTAGGCCTTCTGCATATCTGTAACCCAAAGCCCTACTTGGCCGCGCAAAATGTGTAGCCTGCTGAAGACCAACAGAGCAGCATAGCGAGTGTCCAGTGTGTGCCTGAGCTGGCTATGAAGTGTGGGTCTGAGCTCTGTTCATGTGGTGTGTAGTATCTGGGTGCAAGTCCTCTGTGCTGTGCATAGATTCAGGAAAAGGATGAATAAAGCCTAGGGTTGCTCTATGCCCTACCCTACCTCTGTTTGATCTGGGCCTTTGTGAACAGCAGCCACACAGCATCACTTACCCCATACCTGAGGGAAGCTCTGGATACTTGATGTCTGGTAGAGACCCATTGTTACAGGCTGCAGAAGCACATAGATGACATTGCAACAAACGGGCAGTGGAGATTATGGAGCTTCTTATGCACTAGCCCATACTGCTGTGCTCTGCAACTCCTTTACTGTGCATTCAGATAATATTTGTGTTCTCAAGGATGTATAAATTAGATTAAAAGTGGAAAGATAAATCCTGACATACAGTATCAGGCTGCTGAGGCATCTTTGCTAGTATCCTGCTCTAGGACTGGCTGCTCTGGAAAAAAAAAAAAAAAGAAAAAGAAAGAGCTCACAAAGCTTAGTAAGTGTCATGTAAGGGAATAAAATCCTTCCTAGCTCCTCTCTCATAGAGACTCTGCTCTGTTTGAAGTTTGGCTGCATTTAAAGACTATTCAGAATTAAGGTTTTTTGCATGGGGAAGAATTTGTGTAGCATTAAAAGAACAACTCATTACTGAAGCATTTTTATGATGGAAATTAATTTGTCCTTATGTATGTTTGTATATTTTGTTGTGAAAATAAACATGAGCATCCTCCTACACATATTTACCTTGACATAGACATATACACATATTATAGATAGTGCAACATGCCCAGTTTCTCCTGTAACTTACCATGGAGCTATCTATCCTTGTCTTGTTATGCCCTCTCTTCCCCTATTCTCATATTACTTCAATAAAAAGCCAAAATCCAGAGGAAGATAATAATGCTGTACAAACATTTGAAATGTGAAAAGAAGTGAGAGAAAAACAGTTTCATTTACCTAAAACTGTGAGGGATGAAGTGAAGGCTCATCAGCTCTGTGTAAAGAAGCAGAGATTCAGGTCAGGTATAAACCTCTCTCAGTGCTAAAGCAGATCAGGTTGGGAAATAAACTGCCTGAAAAGATCACTGAGTCACATCAAAGGAGGAATTGTGGAGCTGGAGGCTGTGGAAATTGCAGTGGCATTAGGATTCAGCTAAAGAACCCCAGCAAGGCTGGGTAAGCTGCCTGACCCTGCCACCTCCACCTTGGAGTTGGTTTTTATTTCATGCACCATTTAATGGGACTTCTGTCTTATCTGCATGTAGCTGAAGCTTGCTGTGCAGTTCCTGGTGTCCCTAGAGTACTGTCTCAGGTTATGGCTAAGCTTATCCAGCCTCCAGTGGTCAGGGGGAGGGATGCCTCTGCCCCAGCTCCCTGGACAACACACTCCCAGTCCCTCTCTGTCCCCCAGGAGACAA